>JAQLOM010000009.1:13957410-13968242 GCA_030068315.1 Chrysichthys thysi | reverse complement strand
ATATAATTAGAGAAACACATATAAACTTAAAGGAACATTTATTTATGATGGGAGAAATCCATGTGGTTCCACGACCTCACGGAGAGCCATGGAGGGGGTGCCATTTTGAATATCTGTTGAAGTTCCAAAAAATGCTTCTTCACCCAATAAACGGTTAAAATCACAATCTCAGCTACTTCTCAGTACAAATTTATTGACAAAGAGTGTCGATTCTGCAGCATTTGGTCTTTGGCCGACGACCACCCGGAGCATGACGAGTCTCCGGAAAGAAAAAGAGAGAACCAAGGTCGGAAAGCCGCGAGTGGATTTTTTTAAATCGCTCAAATGCCCGTGTATTTGTTCTAAATACACGAGGAATGTACGAATGACACAAGAGAGTCGTGGCTACGTGCTCTGTCTTGCTCAAAATCTGTGAGGCACATAAAGCGTGTGTACCAACACCGATTTCCACCCACAGGAGGCTTATGTGTTGCTTTGGGCAGAAGAAAAGAAGTGAGTAATTCTTTAAGCAGCCGTTAATATTGTTAGTTTCCTTTTTCACTTAGGGTGGACATACTGCGCTTCTTGGCACCCTGACATGTCACAGATGACTGGAAGTGCAGCTTTTTTTTTTTTCTTTTGCTTTAATTAAAACTGATGCAGACAAACCAGATGGCCAGGCAACGCTCATAAACATGAGGCAGACAAACGGTCAGGCGATCTGGTGTAAAGTGGACAAGTCGAAATCAGCCGACAGGAAGCAGAATATTCAAAGCAGGCAGAGAACAAAAGGCTTGGCATCATTAGAGGTCCAACGCTGGAACGAGACCGTGCAAAGCAATACTGAGAGTCTGGCTTCATTACAGAGAAGTGTGTGTGGGTGTGTGTGTGTGTGTGTGCAAACTGGTGTCATTAGTGGGGATGATGGGGAGCTTGTCATGCCTCTTCGTCTATTTGTGAGCTGAGGATCATGGGAGTTGCATGGGAGACATGGGTGAAACAGTACGATGTAGCAGGGTTATGTACTGTCCAGTCCTTGGGCTGCTGCACACTCGAGGAAGGTTTTTACAGTTGTGTTAAGAAGTTTACATCCAGTCATCATGGACATGCATGTCACAGCAACGTTGGGCTAAGATTGACTTCTTTGAGCGTGTTTTTTTTTTTTCTACAGAAGAATGATTCTACAACATGCATCTTTAATAGAAAAATACCCCCTCAAGAATCTGGTACACAAGTTTTATTTTATTGTATTGTGGGTTTTCTGACATCAACACAGGGTGAAAATGATTTTTCTTTATTATTTATTATTTATTTATTATTTATTATTTATTATTTATTATTTATTTTTTTCACAGCATGAAAAATATCCATACACCTACTTTGATTACTAATTCAGTGCTGCTGAACGTCCCAAAGTGTGTTTTTAAGAAAATGAAAATGTAAGTTTATTAAGAACAGGAAAATTAAAAAAATTTTTTTTGGTAATGAAATTTTCATTAAAAATTTTTTTTTTCAAATCATGGACCCAGGATCATGACTCGAATCACACATTTTATCAAACGTGCATGTTGCTAAAAATTATTAGTGCAAATCCAGTATAAACCTCTTCGTCTATTTGTATATCCTGTGAGCTTCATGTAGATCTGCCTGCTCCTACGGTACACACATGCTCCCCAAAGAGTTTTTTTCTCATGTGGACGTAGGGCATAGTGAGTATCTGAATAGTGATTTAGTATTCAACTGACACTAACCTCATGAAATTTTTTTAATTCCCCATACACATTCATAGTAGTTAAGAAGGATTAGATTGATTATGGATTACAGTGGCCCGCTCACCCTTCCCTTTCCACCCAAGCCTGTGCGCTAAACAGTGAGTCGCCATTTTCGATATTCCACTTGGTTACGTTTCAGAAACGATCTGCACCAATGTACACAGTGACATCCTAAGCCATAGATCATAAATTGAAATGGAACTTTATAACGTAAAATTAAAAAAAAGATACAGTGAACCCCCGCCTATCGTGGGGGTTACGTTCCAGCGCCCCCCGCAACAGGTGAAATCCGCGAAGTAGCACCGTCGTATTTATTTTATTATTTATATATATATTAAGGCATTTCCACTCTCTTATTAACCTTTTCCACATTCTTATAAACACGTCCTACACTCTTAAACACTTTCTACTCTGTTAAACATACGTAATTTTAACAACAAATCTACATATGTACTTACAGCCGGTGAGGTCACTTCCTGTTTACAGCCTGTTTACTAGCTCAAGCGGAAGTGGCGTACACCGCCACTGTGTATTCATCCGTTGATGAAATACAGTGCATACTGTTTTATCTCGATTTAAATGTTCTTTTAATGTTTGAATTAACATCTTTTTAAATTATATTTTATATCCCAGAGTCCCGCGAAAGCCAAACAATTCCGCGAATCAAAATTTGAAAATCCGCAATGCACTGAACCCGCGATAGGTGAACCGCGATATTGCGGGGATTCACTGTATTTGTCAAAGTGGTTTTAAATTCCTTAGACCTATCCTTTCTGTTTTCTTATGGTTATACCGTTATAATGGACCGGATCTATCCTGGGCCATCTCACGGGCAGCCACGCAGGAACGGAAATAGCAGTGACGATATCTTCCATTTGTATTAAAAAGTAGTAAAAAGTTCCGATTTTATTGTGAAGGCTCAATAATTAGTGAGGTGAGCACTCACGAAGAGAGCTAGCAGAATAGCCGTCACATGCTTTCAAGACCCAAGAGCATGTACGGATGTAAACAAACACAGCGAGTTAGGAGTTAGGAGAAGAGTGAACCGTCCCTTTAAGAAATCTTAACCTGCTGATGGGTCCTGAGTGTTTAAAGGGTTAATCAGCCCAAATGTGATGAATTAGATCATCTTTACAATAACTTCTTTAAATCTATCGTGTAGGATAGAAGTTACGCGATCTCTCATCACCACAGCAATTCCTTGTGAACATGTATTATATCTTTGTTTTGCATCTCACCAGCATAAACACGTACAAACATTTGGCTGAGATGCAGGAAAGAGAGTTTCACTTCAGTCTTGCTTAATCTTTCTTGCTTAATCTGGCTTGAGGAACTAAATGCTTAAGCGTTTACGCACAAGAGAAACACATGCTTATAAAGAGATGGGATTTTTGCTGCTTTCCTAATCCACTTCATGTGTTAGAGGTGCGACTGTGTCACTGCTATGTGCCCAACTTTGTTAACTTTGTTAATTCTTCTGAATTAAGGCCAGGCTTTAGGCCGTGTAGATCAAGGGCAGCTCTAACAGACAGCCGCTTGGACTTTGGGCCTGTTTTAACAGCACGCTATCTGATAAACGGTCAAGGTCTACGGCATTGAAAGGACTTTACACTCCCTGAGGTCTGTTACCGTGAAGAACCCATAAAGACTCACAAAGTAGTGTGAGTCTTTATGTGATGCTGCAATGAAGCTGCTTCCTTCCTACATGTCGTAAAATAAAAGTACAGGTTTACAAAGAAAACATTTATGGACTGGATTATGGATTTTTGGTAAAGGTTTGTGAATTAGATGACTATTTAAAAAAAACATGTCACTAATAAAGGCTAAAACATGAAGGGATGTGCTGTGTTAGGAAAACAGTCAACCGTGTGGTGGTGTGTCTGGAATGAGTTTCGGTTCAAATGTTAAGATTGATTATTTCCCAATAACAGCAGGTATAAGTTTAAAGTGGACCCTCGGCTCACAAACTTAATTCATCCCGGGGTAATGTTCGTGAATCGATTTGTTTGCGACCCGAAGCAATTTTTCCCAGTGAAATGAATGTAAATACATTCATGTGTACGTTCATTCAAATACATTCATTCAATTAATGTGTTTCAGCCCTCAAAAACATGTTTTTAAAGTGTATTATGGGTTTATGTGTGGCAATAAAACATAGCATGAAATTAAAATAATCTTAATTATAGAAAAATAAAACTAAATGAAATAAACAGATGATTTTAATGCACGTTACCCTTGCGGTGGATACGTAGTTGCTGGCATAGGTGGACAGTGGCGGAGGGATATGGTGGCGGTTTTCATGTTTTGCGATTGTTTCTTTCTTTATTTCAACTGTTATACGCTTTGGCTTTTTACTCTCACTACCATTTCCACTTTTCACTTTCTTGGGACCCGTAATGAAGGCTTATATTGCAGAAATGCAGAGAAACACGATGAAAAATTGCATTGAACACGTTCACACCACGAGTGCTTGACCGGAACTGAATGTTTGTACCATGAAGCGGTGCCAGAGGGATATGGTTGTGATTCTCATGTTTTATAATTATTTCTTTCTTCTGAATACGTTCACACCATGAGTGCTTGACCGGAACTTAAGGTTTGTTTCGTGAAGTGTGGGTTGGCTGTCGGTACATCGGTGGAGGCTCGTCGCTCGGTACAAAATCTGTACAGGAATTAGTTAATTCGTCAATTTGTTCATCATCCAGTGCATTCGTGAGCCGAGGGTCAACTGTATTTCTCTTATATACCAGAGCAGTTTATCATTATTTAGAAAATTCAGATTTATTAAAGAAAGACACGATGCACTTTTAAACATTTAATGTCGTTATACGTCTGTGAGACAGCGCATTTACGTTATTGCGGTTATTATTAACCATCTTTTAATCATCTCAGCTCTGACAGCGTTCTAAGTTCAGCGTTGATATTGCTTAAAGTAAGGCCCTCAGCACGAAAACACCCTCAGCATTCAGACCCCCCCTACAGACCAATCAAAATAAAAAAGGAGGCGGGGCTTACAATATCAACGCTCTCCATAATAGCAGAGGAGAAACTGATCACTGACAACCCAGTTTATCAGTTCTCCTTGCCAGGATCTGTGCCACATCTTTTTAGCTAACATTTTTAAAGTAAATAGAGGCCTGAGGCAGGGTGGCACAGTGGCTGAGTGGTTAGCACTGTTGCCTCACAGTGAGAGGGTCCTGGGTTCGAGGCACGGGTGCCTTTCTGTGTGGAGTTTGCATGTTCTCTCCGTGTTCGTGTGGGTTTCCTCCAGGTACTCCGGTTTCTTCCCACAGTCCAAAGACATGCACAGAGGGGATTAGGCTAATTGGCGACTCTAAATTGGCCCTAGGTGTGAATGGTTGTCGAACTCTGTGTGTTGCCCTGCGGTGGATAGGGCCCAGGGCGTATCCCGCCTCACACCCAGTGTCAGCTGGGATTGGCACCAGCTTCCCTCGCGATCCTGACCAGGATTAAGCGGCAGAAGACGAATAAAGAGGCCTGAGGTTCACAACGAAGGAACGTGGAAGTGCTGGTAGATTTTTTTTTTGTAACCTGGCAACAATAAGCAATTGAGAGGAGTGCTCTTGTAGTGTTTTGAAAACAACTTTGTGACATAAAAAATACCACTTTCGTGAAATCTTCCGGCCACAGGCCCTTATTGAGGAGTCCTCTGTCCTGAAACTCTCTGACTACCGACTCGCTCCTTCCACTCACTTTGCCACTTAATCCTGTTCAGGGCCGGGGGAGGCAGCTGGAGCCAATCCCAATGGACTCCGGGTGAGAGGCGGGGTACACCCTGGGCAGGTCACCATTCCACCTCAGGGCCAACACACAGGGACAGACAACCATTCACACTCACATTCACACCTCCGGGCAATTTAGAGTAGCTAATTATCCTAATCCGCTCTGTGCATGTCTTTGGACTGTGGGAGGAAACCCGAGTACCCAGAGGAAACCTGCACGGAGACAGGGAGAACATGCAAACTCCACACAGAAAGGCACCCAGGCCAACCCTGGGGATTGAACCCAGGACCTTCTTGCTGTGAAAAAGTAGCCCCACCTCCAATCCTGGTGCCACGCTCTTTAGAGGAGTCTATAGCCCCTTTCTCTCCGCCTGTCGTCCCATGTGTAGGACCACTTTCAGCATCTGTTATGACTTTTGTTTAAGTGAATAAAAACTATTTATTTGCTCGTTCATGTGATCTTCTTATCGCTGGAGGCGGACTACTTTTTCGTAGCCCACCCTGTATAAGAACACTCTTTTTTTAGACAAGTTTATGATTAGGTTTGTATTCTGTGTAGAGTGTTAATCCAAACCTGTGATTTGAATTACAGCTGTGTAAAAAAAATAATAAACTAAATAAAAAATACGCCAGTTGTAACCAATCAGATTTGAGAATTCAGCAGTGCTGTAAAATAAAGTACTGAATCAACTGCAAGGATGCAGCTTTGACTCCTGGATTGTTTGCAGCTATTACATGAAATACGTAATATCTATAGGGAGAAATATTTGACATAAGGCACTCACTCACTCTCTTTAGATATTTCTGGCTTCAGCAATAAGCGAATGTGTGTGCAGCACCGAACCAATTACATGGCACCAACAAAAGCCTTGATTAAAACACAAGTGTGTGGACGGAGTGTATGAGCACGGTGCTGGGAATAAAAGCCTGCGTTCCTGGTGCATCCAGTGGAAGCCATAGCAACTACTCTCCCTCCTGTCAGCACTTTAACCTTTCACTACTGTGGGAACTCAGAGCACAGCTTGCAGCCTGAAATTTACACTGGCTTTCTCAATGGAAGCTTCATCCGTCCCTGTCACATTGTAGGTTTAGAGCATTAGAAGAACACAGCGTCACGTTTCAATTGAAACGATCTGAACTGAAGGTCCGTGCAAATGAATAATAAGCACTGAATATTAAATGATGAGCACATGAGCTGTCAGCTAATTTCTTATGTTTGTTAATTCATAATAAAGCTGTCTTTACAACCAGCGTATGTTGAATGAGGATTATTTGTGTTTTGACAGTGAAAGCACTCAGTGATACTGTCACGCATGTTAAACAGTGATCTCTTTCTCTAGGCCGAAACATTCGTTTGGGTCAACGGCTCCTCCTCGCACGCTCAGAGCGTCGCCAAGGCCAAGTACGAGTTTCTTTTCGGGAAGACAGACGGCTCAAGTTCGCCAGACACAGGTAGGATATCTTCTAACTTTTCATTCTTTCCAACACGGTGTTTCCTTTTCTAATTCCTGGCTGTTCACGTGACTCATTTTGAGGGTCATTATTCAGTGCTGCAGTGGTCAAGGGTGGGGCCGGGATTAGTGTTCATTATTTATCTGTGTGGATTTGAACCAAATGTAATATCAGGTTTGCAGTTTCCTTTCATGTGAAAGTTTTTAGTAAGTTAATAAGGTTGTTCTGAGAGCAAACTCACACAGCGAGCGAATAAACATACAGCGTTTTATACTAAGATGACTAAGATGCGTGTTCACCTTGGGGCCGGGATACAAAGCTGAAAAATTGATCACGCTAAAATGTTTCATTTTAAATGGTGGATATTGTTTAGTCCGATTGTGATCCGAGCGGCCCGCACGCTCAATCTAGGCATCCAACAATGACAAACTTGGTGCAAATCCATCCTCTTTTTAAAGATTTTACATAATAGGCACTAATAATGACACAAATGAAATAAATGTATGCAATTAAAAACAAAAACCAAAAAACCAAACAGGCCTAAACTAAATAGAAGAGGCAAGGGTATTTCAGATGAACACGTTATCAGATTTATAACATTCTGAAGACAGTTTTGACTTTAAATCTTATGTTCACACAGACATCCTTACTCTATTTCCACCCTGTTGCCTTTTAACTGGGATGACAGCCCAGCAGTCATTGTTAGAGTAGCATGTATTATGCAGTGCTACTCTGTGTGTTGGGCAAAGATACATGTCTCTGTAGCTGCATCTCTATCATCAGAGCTTGCTGCCATCTCAAAAAGGTGTGTAGGCCTGGAGCGTTGACTTACTCTACTTTACTCTAAAGCCTTTAGCCTCATATACTCCTTTGCAGACGTGTTCACGGCCAGCTGCGGACACTATGGGCATTTCTTTTTTTTTATCTTTCTCATGTGACTCATGTGACCAGCCTGGAATCAGTCAGTTAGGGATCTCAGAGGGTCAGGAGGCAGGGTTTGATCAATAGGATACCTGTGTGTGTGTGTGTGTCTGTGTGTGTGTGTGTGTGTGTGTGTGTGTGTGTGTGTGTGTGTGTGTGAGTGTGTGAGTGTCTGTGCTTATGCATTTATGAGTGAAAGTTGTGTAGTTTAAACGTAACCATCTGCAGGCAATGCTGCAACAAGTAGTTTTCATGAGGTAACGGTAAACAGGGTATTTGTTGTGTGCTTGGGAGTTTGTGTTTGCATTTAATGCATTTAAGTGAAACTCTCAGGCATCCTATGAAAAACTGTTCTTCTTGCTACTGATGAAGTGTCCATTAAGGTATATCGCTGTGGTTTTATCACCCAAGCCTTGTTCACCTTATCTTCTCAGATGGGATTCCAACAATGCCACAGCCACACAAGGCCAGGAACCTGACAGAGCAAAATTAGACGTTTCCTTCGAGTATATCACGTTGTCCTGTGATGCAGCAGTTTTGGCTCCTGATCAACCAGGTTGCGAGTTAGCAGGCAGTGAAGGAAACAAGCATGGAGGACATGATGCTGGTGAAAAAATGAGTCTTAGTTTAGTGTTAGTACAGAGATTTACAACATGACTTCCCGCGTTTTGGATTTTGTTCCTCCAACTGTCTCTTTATTTCATATTTATTAATGAGAATAATAAATCTAATCCAGAGAACAAGACTAGACTGTTAGCTGATACTTAGGAAAACTAGTAAGTGTGTTGTTATGGTTACAGTGTGTGTGTGGCGTGGGTCGCTTTCCTTTTTATATCAGCACAAAAATCTGTCTAGCCAGAATTTCTTTAACCTATATCCCCATAGTGCAGTAGGTTTTTATCAATATAACACCAGTTACTCTCACTTCTTGATTGTGTAGATTAAAACAACATAAAGCAGTGCTGAACCGATCCTGATAAACATGCAAAATGTAGCCAATTTTGAATACCCATGCATTCCCATTCATCTTCTGCTGCTTAATCCTGTTCAGGGTCGTAGGTGGAAGCTGGAGCCAATCCCAACTGAATTTGGGTGAGAGGTAGGGTACACCCTGGGCAGGTCATCAAGCCACCACAGAAACACGCAAAAATTCACACTCACATTCACACCTACGGGCAATTTAGAGTAGCCAGTTAGTCTAATCCCCTCTGTGCATGTCTTTGGACTGTGGGAGGAAACCCAAGTACCTGGAGGAAACCTACGTGGACATGAGGAAGAGATGCAAACTCCACACAGAAAGGCAACCAGGTCGACCCCAAGGATCGAACCCAGGACCTTCTTGCTGTGAGGTGACAGTGCTAACCACCACACCACTGTAGAGCCCTGACTCCTTCCATTAATGTTAAATAAATGTCTCCTTAGAGATGAGCCACCACACCACCGTGCCACCCCCCAATTTTGTTTAATGTTAACTTGCTAATTAGTTAGTACGAATTCATGCGGTCACCAACCCTGTTTCTGGAGATCTACTTCCCTGGAGACTTTAGCGCCAAACATAATCGTGTCCATCAGACCATCTAATTGTTGTCTTAAGAAGTTTTTGATCAACTTAAAGAGGTGTGTTAGATTTTGGTGGGATATGACACGTACAGGAAGTTAGATCTCCACGAAGAGTTGGTGACCACTGGTGGGTGAATTAAAGAATAGTGAAACAAACGGTGGGGCAGTGGTTAGCATTGTTACCTGCTGGCCGACTGGGGCCTTTCTGCACGGAGTTAGCATGTTCTCCCCGTGCCTGCGCGTTTCCTCCAGGGATTCCGGTTTCCTCCCAGAGCACGAATACATGCAGATTAGGTCAGAAGGCTACTGCCCATAGGTGTGAATGTGAGTATGAATGGTTGGTTGTTCATCTCTATGTGATCTTAGCCCTGCGATAGATTAGCGACCTGCCCAGGGTGACTGATAAGCAGTATAGCTAATGGATGGATGGAAAAGAACTGTAAAATTACTACAGTTGACCCTCAGCTCACAAACTTAATTCGTGACCTCTCTTTTTATCTCTGTCTTGAAGAGAAGAGATTCTCAGTTTCATCTTTAGCAATAACGCATGCAACATCCTTCCTACACTGACTCATGGCAGTCGCAGGGCAGGTCTCTGGTGGCAGTATTTTGGCTCTCCACCCTAGTTCATACTTTACAACACTCTGGAGATGAAAAGGGACAGGTAAAGCTCAGTTCTCCTGCTCCACTTTGTGCTTCCGCTCTTGGTCATGTCGGATGACTTTTCCTGGCTGACAGTTCAGGCGGTCTCTAAGAAGCGCATGCAAGAACGACATGCTTCAGAGCCCCTGAAGTGACTCCGCTGACCTACATACATGCCATTTCTGGAACTGTAGGATGAATGAAGTCAAAGGACTGCACTGCCGTAAAAGGCAGCTGAGTTTGTTGTATAAAAAAAACATCAGATAAGTATATAGTTAGAGAGGGTTTTTTATTTCTAAGCCGACTTCCTGATAGTGTGGTTCCTGTAGAACAACAAGCATTTTAAGTTGGCTCAGAAATGAAATAAAAAATCTATCCAAGCAGAAGTCATATCTTACCACTTCTGTTAATGTGTTCAGTCTCTAAAATAATTCCCAAACCAGTTAGATACCTTAATCTCGTTCCGATTACACAGCCTGTATTCAGCCCTAATATAACGAAATTGTGCGTTTATAAAGCTCTTAAATCCAGCAGATGTGTTTCTACTGATGAAGATAGGATCTCTCTCTCTGTCTCTCTCTCTCTCTCTCTCTCTCTCTCTCTCTCTCTCTCTCTCACACACACACACACACACACACACCACATACATACATACATACATACACACATACACACGCACACATACATACACATACACACACATACACGCACACATACACATACACACACACATATGCCCACAAACATATACACACATATACGC
>JAQLOM010000009.1:13918711-13933357 GCA_030068315.1 Chrysichthys thysi | reverse complement strand
GGTAGTGGTTATTATTTTTTATTTATCAACATATAACATTAAAAAAGTAAAAAATGTACAAATACTGTGTTTTTGCCATATACTGTCAGCTACTGCTGTATGAGGACGTGCATTGTCTTGGTGCAGCAAGACTGTTTTGGACAGCATTCCTCTTGGACAGCTGTGAACTCCAGGTTTAGGTTCATTTCCCAGCAATGCACAGTCATTTGCACTGTTCACTGTTTGCTCCTGTGCTTGGAAATGCACTAGAATAGGAACCTTCATGTCCCAATAGAACGTTAACATGCTTGTCTTGGGGGAGGGCTGACTTTTAAATTTCTTCTTTGCTGGACAAGACGGATGTCTCCATTCCATGCTTTGTCTTTTGCTCTCTGGGTTAGCGTGTAATTTTAAAATTGACTTTACGTTTTTGATTCCCCTTTCTTTCAAACATTGTACATCTGGAAAGAAAATTCAACACAAGCATTATTTGTACAAACTCTCGGTCAAGACCAAGGCCGACGCCCCAGACAGAGACGAACTCAAGTCAAAGCAGGAAATGTCTCACAACCCTTTGACTGAAATCCTCCAACCCAAGTCGAGGCATTAGTCGATGAATTTAGTTTGAGAAGTGCTGTGAGGTGAAAAGCATAGAGGTGAGCCTCTAGCAGTGTCCTTTTCATTCGAGATTGGCATATTTTTTGTTACGAAATTGTATGGCATCACATTTTTTGTAGTGCTTTATAAGCAACAGTCAACCAACAGACTTTCCCCTCCTGCCCTCAGCAAACAAAATCATCTCATTTACTCACCGCTGTTTCCTTCCAACTAAACTCTGATCATTTTAAAAGATGGGATTTTGTGAGCTTTTTTCAGTGTCCAAGTATTTAAAAGTTTGTTTTATTACAAACCACATTGAGACATTAGCTAGCTATTAGAAGGGTGTATACATGAAACTACCGAGAGACGATTGCAGGCAGCTGCAGCGTTCAAGATTCTGAAGCTCGTGGCCAAAAAAGTTCACAAAGATGAACCAGATGCTCTGTGGCATGTGGGTGGAAAGTCAGAGGCTGGGCTATCTTGACATATCATCATGCCACGCTTCCTTCAGAAGGTGCCTCAGATAGTTTCCTTATGAGTAATAATATCACAGAGCTGCTTTCTAGGATGCAAAGTTGTCTGGCCAAGGAGGCAGCAAGGCATCAAGGCAGTTGCCTTGCAGGTGGAGAGTTAAAAGGGCAAGTGTGCATCAAAAAAGTGTAGATTTATTAAGCAATTGTATAGAGATGCCTCCCAAAGTGTATGGGTGTGGAGATTCTCTTCTTTTCTCTTCTGCTTCTTCTTAATTGGGCCTCAGAGTTCCTGCTCCTTTGGCCAGTGTGTGCTATGGGTCTGAGTCATGGTGCTGCATCCTCCCACTAGCCCTCAGGGCACTTTTTCACAGAACGTACTTCATCTTCTGATGAATTATTGTAAAGGGAAAATGGCTCTCTGGCGAGAGATCCAGACACATTGCGAGCTCAGGCTTTCACTTTCGTGAAGGAATTCACTAATGTGCCATGAAGTGCTGTCAGAGTGTAGCTGCCGTAGTACTAGCGCAGGTTCGGTCAGGCACACTTGTGTTTTAGTGTTGTTTATTTTCCTCTGCCCAGGTTCTGGAGGTTGAGTATTGTTGCAATGCCGAAACCAAGAGAGGGAAGTGGAGGAGTGTACAGAATCGGTGGGGCGGATGGTACATTTCCAGTTCGGCCCACGCATTGTGCTGATACATGAGACTGATATGCATCAGGAAAATCAGGATGCCCCCAAGCAGGTTACATTTAGCTCTGAGACACAAGAAGTTAATTACACCTTAGATATGATGTGGGCATACAAGTAGAACATATATGTTTGTAATCCAGCTTCAGCTGTGGTCAGTGTAAGTTCCCACATGTGTTCTGTGTGAAGAGGAACTATCGCAGTGCTATGAGGAACTCCATGACAAGATCACACAGGCTAGGTTTTTATATCTCCATTTCAGCCTGAACAAGCTTTTTTTAGTGCGGCTTAATATGAAGTTCCTCTAGATAACCATTTTAGTGCTTTTGAATTTCATGCCCTTTCTAGATGAACTTATTTGACCAATCGGTGACCATGCAGGTCATTTTGGAGCCACTTGGATGAAGATCAACATAGAACTTGTCAAGGAAAAAGTTCTAATCGTGGAAGCTTGAAAACATTAGCCAAGCCCTGCGCAGTGTTACTGGGCAAAGGGAATTTGACTGACATTACAAATGACCAACTATATCTACTCACTCGCAGCCCAAAAAAATCCTCTAGTACCGTTCAAAGATGTGATTCGGAGAACTTTTTTTTTTCATTCTAGTATCTAGTGACTCCTTCTTGCTCGGAATAGCTCATTGCGTTACAGTGTTTGTGTATTCACACCAGTGTTTGTGTATACACACACACCAGTGCTAATAGCTAATCAAATTATATCCGCCAAGACTGAAGTTTGTGGGAGCTGGTAACTAGTGATACATCGGTACATGATTTTTTTCAGGCTGAGTATAAGTCTTGACACCAATAGTGGTACTGAAATGAGCAACCTAGTGGTGTTAATCAGTCTGAGACTGAGACAGTGTGTTTATTCACTTTGAGCAAAGATTAGACACTGGAGAACGTCTTTCTCAGTTCTAAGTGCTACTGCTCTCACGATTGACAGTTTCTCCACTCACCTGGAGGTTATGCGATCAAATCCTGAAGTCTGCATATTGTATTCACACACGCACACACACATACACACATGCAAAATAATCTAAGGTATATCAGTTGACTGGATAGAAAAATATGTCATTTCAGAGCCTGTACTGGTCCACTGTTTCAGGCCAGTACTTAGTATCAGATCAGCTCAGTATATCCTTCTCTGTTCACTTGTTTTTTTGTTTTGTTTTGTTTTTAGTTGATTTCCAAACAAAGCAAATAAAGAGATCAATAAGGATAAGTTCAAGTTAATTAATGAAAGCACCCAGGCCTCATTAAACACTGCAAAGTAGAAAATCAGGCTTTCTTGTTTCTTAGCAAAAGATAACAATTAGTGAATGCGGTTCAGACAGTTTTATGTGATCTTGTTGTAATAACAGTCTGTCCTGAAGAAGGTGTTCTTCTGATCGATGCACCGACTAATGGAACGCCAAGGACCAAAGAGCGCAGAGACGTGTTTTTAAAAAGTCTATTTTTGTTCATGGTACATAATGCTTAGTTTCTCCTCAGTCTAATTGGACCTCTCTTAATTGCGAGACACATTGTTTTGCACCTTTCACCACAAGCACACATTGTGTTCTTATGCAGGCTTGCACATCATTTAAAGTTATTAAAGAAATGTGGTTCAGTTGCTGGGCATTTGGATATATTTCAGTGAGAAGTGAGAAGAATCTGGGTTTGGGTGAGGGCAGTGGTTTGTCATACTGAAAGAATAACTTCCTGGTTTTAGTCACTTCCCCAGAGAGGCGTTTCAGAGGCTATATAGGAAATGAATTTCAATCAGCAAAGAAGCAAAGAAGCCACACTAGAACTATCAAGGGCTGAGTCGAAATGATATCATTCTCGCATTCTTTCAGAATGAGGCAGTTTGGTCTGAGGAGCTCTGTTTGTCCTTCCAGTCCATATGGAAGCCATCACGTGCGATCATCATTTATCATTCCAAAAAATGTTGAAAAATGGTGACGAGAAACAAAGCACATGGGCGAGCAGTTCAGCTTTTTGTGCAAAAGGATCTTTGACAGAATACTTTTAGACCCCAAATAAAAAAGACCTGCTGACTGTGAAAGTGAAATTACAGAGAAATGTGAGGCAGGCCACAAATGATGTCTGTGCAATATTAATAAGGTTTGGTTAGTCAAAGTGACAGACCTTTAGTGCTGCTTGATCATCTTCTCCACATAATACATGAGGTGCTGTATGTGTGAAAAATTTTCACATGTCACAGCAGATCTTTCTATTTTGGGCGCTGTTCATTTTAGGGGTAGGGAGATATAGTTTCGTTTCCTTTCGCGTCATTTGCCAGACGCCCTTATCCAGAGCGACTTACATTTATCTCATTTATATAACTGAGCAGTTGAGGGTTAAGGGCCTTGCTCAAGGGCCCGGCAGTGGCAGCTTGGTGGTGCTTGGATTTGAAATCACGACCTTTCGATCAGTAGTCCAACTTCTTAATCCCTGAGCTACCACTGTTCTATATATATGTGACCTGTGCTGGCATAATAAGTCAGAATGAGGAAATTTTCAAAAGTGAGTTATTGTTGCTTCCACATTGTCCATCTAGAGACCTTCAAAATGAGGCACGGTTTGTTGAAATCAGACAAAAAATGACCGCCTAGCAACTAGCCACTTTTGTTTATGCCTAATGGGGTTTGGGAACTCACTTTCCATTGGTTCATAAAAGCGTCTTCGGGAATACCATGTGTATTGTCGGGAAGTACAGGAGCTATTCTTCACAACGATACCAAACATGGGTAGCGGGATTCCCCCGTCTCGCCACGAGTGTGCGGTGAAAAACACGGATTTATACGACAAAGGACTAATTAATGAAGACATATACGAATGAACATAATTACATTAGTGTCATTTGGCAGACGCCCTTATCCAGAGTGACTTACATTTCATCGCATTTATACAACTGAGCAGATCAGGGTTAAGGGCCTTGCTCAAGGGCCCAGCAGAGGCAGCTTGGCGGTCCTTGAATTTGAACTCCCAACCTTCCGATCAGTAGTTCGATGTCTTAACCACTTAAAATAAATGTAGTTTGGATGTTTTCTTGCTGTTTTATCATGAGGATCAATAAAGGATGGCTTTATGGACTCCTTTTTGAGAAAATCTCATTGCAATCGAAACCATGTTTTGCCTCTTAGCTCATAATTAGCCTATGTGCATTCCGACTCATTATGCCAGCCTGGGTCACATATATATATTAAGTTGTAATGGTGTCGGGTAGGAATGGGAACAAAATGGAAAAGTCAAAATAGTAATCTATCCCATGCCGACTTTAAAGGCTATCTTTTGCCATGGCTTCTGTGGGAATCAGAGACATTGGATTAACACGTTGTGAGCAGTTGTGACATTGCTGGCAGTGACATAAATGATGATGCAGTGATATTGTGACAGAACTACCTAATCTGAACACTCATACTGCCTCACTGTAACGCCATCAGTGGCAAATTCAAAACAACGAAGAGTCAGCATGGGCAGATATGGCTAGAAATTGAAATGACACAAAATCAAAGGAACTGCTCATGCCGAAAACGCTAACTAACTAGCTAATGTCTCAGCTTACGTCCGGCAATATGGACTTACAGTCAGAGGGAGTACACAAGACCTGCTATTTTATTGTTATGGAAGACTGAGTGGGAATGAACATTTGTTATCTATCTCATGTTGTTTTTACCTGATAAATTACCGGGCTCATATGTTAATGTTGCTCTAATATGTATTGTATTTGTTTAATTATACATATATAATCTATATATATCTTTTAAGAATGTCTTCGACCAAAGAAAGGCTTTCATTCTGATGCCTACAGCACGAAGATCATTTAAAGGAACGCATTTGAAGTGCAATTACATGCATAATGCCAGATGTGTTAACATGAGTACATCATGAGTGGGAGAGATGATTCCCTGATATATTCCTGGTATCTGCAAATACCAAAAACATACTCATACTCGTTGAAAAAAATACCATCGTTGCATCATAATTCACAATATTTCATTTTGTTAACCATACACCAAGGAAACTGTGAAGCCATGTTACAACAAGGTTGTAGCTAAAAGGGGTTTTATAGCATTTTTTACAGTATTTATAGTATTTTAAGTATTTAACAAAGGAAATGGGAGGAAGGATTTTCATTTCCAATCAGGTGCTTTTTAAAGAGAAAAACAATAAAGTTATAAAAGCACTGACACCTGATTAGACACATAATACTGAAAGTGGTGCATCATAATGTTAATATACTACAATACGTACAATGGCTTGCAAAAATGTTCAACCCTACTGGGATTTATCAAATATGTCTGAATAACAACAGATAAATACACATATTCTTCCTCTCGAAATTTATATTGTTCTCGTACAGTGAATTTTCAACATCAAATGAATCACTTCAGGTGTTTTTAAAAAAAATTAAAGTCAGAAACTGAATGATTGACTTATAATTGGCTCTCATGTTCTGAACAAAAACCACCTCCGCTGGACTGTCTTCAAAAACCCTGTCAGTCTGAAGGAAAGGCGTGAAAACGAAGACTTAGGAGCATTCTTAGGAACATAACGCTAAGGTAATAAAATGTTGTATCCTAGGAATGGGATGCAAAATTATATCCAAGGGTTTGGACGTCCCAGTAAAGGCCGCAGGATCAAAAGTGAGGAATTGGAAGCTGCATCAAACCATGGACATCAAAGGCTGTCCTTCAAAACTCAGCACAAAACATAGGCTGGAGAACTGAGGGAAGCCACAGTGAGGCCAACAGTCACTTGGAAGGACTTGCAGAAGGTGCACCAGACAACTCTGCATAAAGAAGACTGTACGAGAGAGAATCCATTGCTGAAGAAGAACCATGTGGAACCACAAGAGGAGTGGTGTGAAGTGAAAGTGTGCTATTTTTTATGCGATTTGGGAAGGTTTCAAAGCACTGTGTGTGGTGAAATGTTAACACGGGCCATAATTTAAATAACACCATCCCTAGAGTGAACAACAACCCCTTTAGCGATGTAGTGTATATAAAGAATAAAATACAAGGGGGCATGCTGGTGTGGGAAAATAATCAGTGTCAGGGTGCTATTATATGGCCGACGTGAAGTGGAGTTACTGTTACCCTTGTGAAGTTGCTTATTTCTTGTACTGAAGAAAATCAGTACTCAGGAGAGGCCTTTGGCTCGCACCCTAAAGCCACGCTGAGATTAAACTCCCTTCTCCAGAAAATTACAAATACCGTTGCTGTGGTGTGTGCGGTGAATCGTGATTTCAGGGAAGGGAAGCGGCATTTAGAAACATCACACTTACGACGAGTGATCTGTAGAACCACATCTCGAAACTCCAGTTTCTCATTCTGCTGGATGTTTCCTGGCCCCTGATCACCGCAGGCACTACCCTTTTCCTCTCAGTACTCCTAAATCCGCTTGAAATGCCTGCATATCAGCACGCAATCTTCAGAAATATTCATGGTATTCGGGTGAAGGTGAGGGAAAACATTCTGTACTTGGAAGTAAGTGTTGTTTTTGAACGCAATTTTATTATTATTTGAATGAAATTCTCAGCTGTTACATATTCATTGTTTGATTTGACAGAACTTGTATTTTTACATGTTTTAAAAACTCTGAGTTGATTCTGAAGAAGGTAAAGTAGAACATGAAATGAACAATATGCAAGAAATTTTTGGTACTGGCAAGTGACAATGTGTGTATTTTGTATTATATATTAACTGCATGCAGCTTATACTTACTTAGTTTGACAGTTCTATCTATCTATTCTTGGCTTTTTGCACCTTCTCTCTTGGGTCAAATGTAGTGACATGATGTGGAAAGTAAGTGTTAGGTTGTGACTCACTAAAGCATGACCTGGTTAGCAAGATGTTGACATCAATGGCAAAACAATTATTTGTAGGAACGTAGACACAGGATGAATTTATCACACATGGGCTAACGTCCAAAACTGTATACACTATAAACAGGAATATAGGCTTATCCAGCAATACGGTTAATTCAAATCAAATAATCAAACTGATTAATTTATAATTTAGACCTTTTGGTTCGTGAAAACGTTGACTGGCTGTTGACTTTGGAAACAAATAGCCACAAAATGTAGTAAGCTATAAAACGTATACCCAACAAGGATTCTCAAAGTAGTGTCTGTAACACATGCTTCACAAGTTTATAATTATTATTATTATTATCAAGGTTCTATGTTGGTCAGTATCTCTAGCGCTACAGTTACATGTGTTACAGTTGTGTCGTTCAAAAGAAACAAGTTATTTGTGAAATTTTTTTGGCATAAAAATTCAATGAATCTAATTTAGAGGTGAGTACAGGACTGTTTTCTTTTGATGTTTTTGCTTATAAAGGAATTCTGAATAAAGCAAGCTCTTGCTGCTGCAGAAAGTTTCACCAATCCCGTCTGCACATGCAGTTTTTGCCCCACACTTTATTAAGAACTCCTTCATGCAGTTATCTAGGCAGCCAATCATGTGGCAGCGGCACAATGCAAAAAAAAAATCATGCAAATACAGATCAAGAGTCGCAGTTAATATTCACATCAGACATCAGAATGAAGGGAAAAGTGTGATTATTTATTATTCTCATAAAACTCTGTCCTATTCTGAACTGGTTCATATATGTCTAAAGCTGGGGTCAGGTTGCACAAATTCAGTCTGATTTTGATGCAGTTTTGTTGTGGCTGACAAATTTCCAATGTGGGGCCTGAATATAAACATTGAAAACAATGAACAGGTCTTATAATGTGAAATAATGTGGTGTCTGGAATTTATCTTTATTGTTATCTCTATCTCGCTCAGTGGTTAAGACACTGGACTACTGCTTGGAAGGTTGTGAGTTCAAATCTAAGTACTGCCGAGCTACTCCTGCTGGGTAACTATCAAATGCTCAGTTGAATAAATGAGATAAATGTAAGGATGTCTGCCAAATGACACTAATGTGATGTAATCCTACAATGTTGTTCCTTGACATTCCTTCAGTAGCCATGACTGACAATTTTTTAACCGTCCTCCCCGACGACACACAAGGATGTAAACGATGATTGGTTGAGCGTCAAACTTGTAGTGTTGCCATGTAGTGTATCTTGACCAAGAGATGGCAAGAACCGATGGCACTAATTTGACATGGTGACCATCATCCACCCATGATGGGGAGGGGAGCTCGGGCAAGAGGCGGCGTCACCAATCCATCACAGGGTCAACACACAGAGACACCTATGAACAATTTAGAGTAGTCAATTAACCTAATCCCTTCTGCGTGTCTTTGGACTGTGTGAGGAAACCCATGCAGGGGCACAAACTTAGACCTTCCTGCCTCGGGTCGACTGTGCCTGTGAACCCCAACACCACCATGCCACCCATCATAAATCGTCATAAAAGACAAAAAACACCACATGGTCTGATCCTCGTTTTGATAAGCAAATAATCCTGACGATCCCGTGAATGTGCAAATGATCTACGACGCCATTTGGCGGCTTGCAGCGCCTTCTTGAGCACTCTCTGGTAGCAAATTTCCCCTGAAGAGAGTCACCGACACTGCTCCAGCCACTCATTAAACCATACTATGAGTACCAGTCGACCCAGCAGCATGTAGTTTAGTGATTATTGTAAGCTGAGCAGGGGATTTGGACCATCATGTCACATGAATGTGCTCAGTGAAGGTCGTGATCATGGCACAGGGCACTCATCTGTAAGTCATCAGGCCATGTTGTGCAGAGAAGTTGCTGCTTTTCAAGGTGCCTTTTCTTTTCTTTTTTTTCTTTTCTTTAAATTTTTTTTTTTTTTTTTTTTTTTTTTTTGCCTGGCTGCAGTGCTTTGTGGGAAACACCACCTCTTTTCTTCCTGCAAGAGGATGAGCTTCGATTGAACACACACACACACACACACAGAGAAGTGAAGGCTTTTTCGCGCTGATGTGGTGTGTGTGTAGGATGTTAAGGAGATGTCGGAGTGCAAAGCGCAGTTTAGGTCGGATTTGCGGTTGCAGAGGGAAACTTTTGCGCTTGAGTGTGTGCTGCTAACGTGATCTGTACACCGGAGACTCAGGACTGCAGGTAAACAACATTTGAGCCGCTCTTGAACGCTGCACGACACTACTTTACCGGCTTACAGCCAGTCGAGGTGCTGCTTGTTAGAGAGAAAAACAGGCGAGAAAAGTGTGTTTTTGTTATTGAACTGTAGCCGGTACAGCCTCGACTTGTGGGGATGACCATCATTTAGTTTCTGAGACACAAAAAATATATCCAATTATATAATTTGCAAAACAAAAAATGCAACGGTGAAGCGAGTTTGTAGCCGGAGAAACGTCTTAGTATTTTCACCGCCAGGAGAAAGGAAAAATAAATAAATAAATAAATTCCGCATGAGTTTCCAGCTTTGTACGGCAGAAACATGCTTTTGTTTTCTCACTCGTTTTTATTTCATATCTTGTCATCCTTGGACTTATACTTATAAAGTTTTGCATGTGGATGCGTTCATAACTGTTAGCCGAAGTGACTCATTGACCCATTCGGCTTTCCGTAGCCCATTGAGGCTGCGGGCTTTGTTTGGTATTTTTAAAAAAGCATTAAAATGGTTAAAACCATGTTTATTCTCGAGACTGAACGTGTTTAGACAGTGTTTTCTTTGTTCTGGGGAACTTTTGTGTCGGATTTTTTCCATATGTGCGCCAGAAAACATTTACCTCAGGGTGTTTACAGACAGGGCTTTCACCACAGATCTGCTCTCTACACTAATAGATCAGTTTTACTATCAGTGCCTGTTCAAAAACAAACAAATAAATAATAACCTCTTGTCATCTTCTGGCATGTAATTATAAACTATATTTATTGTTGTATGTTGCACTTTCAGGAGCATTAGCTTTATCTTAATGAATAAAGAAAGGCCTTGTTTTAGTTTTCTGCTGCTAACCACCCTAAAACTGCAATAAATTCAGCCCACTGCTTTACTTCAAAAAGAGGAAAACCCATAAATTTGATGTATAGTCCAGGTCTTTGTGTAGACACTCCGTTTCTGTATTGAACCCCAATGTGTTATCGGTTAAAAGTTTGCTACGGGCGAATGAATCACCTCAGTATTTGCTTAAAAGCCTGTGTTTGTTAGACTCCCTCATGCAGTAGGTAACATACAAGGTCAGTGTCGTGTTAGGCTGTTTAAATAAAGACTTTTTTCATCCATCCATCCATCCATCTTCAGGATGTGCTTTATGCCAGACAGGGTGGTGATGAATACAGTGTAGACATGTAGCTGACATGTTTTTGGAAGTAGGAGGAAACCCGGTGTAGACATGACGAGAAGACGTGAGACTCCTCACAAATAAGTCGTGTTGTATGGTTTTTGCTCCCCTTTTTTATATTCTTTTGCACCTTTTATTGTACATCTGGGCAGAGACAACACGGTAGATGCTGTGTAAGAAATAACCCAGCAGGAATAACCTGTAACATGAGCTAAGATGAACATCTTCTGGATGATCCATAACATTAATATTTTAATCTGACCGTAAACTGATAAACTGTGTGACGTTTGTTCGTTCATTCATTCATTCATAAATAAATTTCCATTGCGATTTTGGCTTCCAACGATTGTGAAATTTTAACGCTGGTTTCTACTTGTAGTGCTAAACAATGCTAGACTGGGCATTCTGTAGCATGCTGTCATTTGTTTAATGCCATTTTAGATATTTCGCGTCTGTTTTTGTTGTTAAACCATTGTTTTGAATTTTATTATTATTATTATTATTATTATTATTATTATTATTAAGATCATTCTCTTTAAAACAGTAGTCTCCAACGAGGCAAAGTAAGGCACTGGTCTACTCGCGGTCTGGTTCTTCTTCTTTCAGTAATCCACTCCACAGTTGGTTGTTATGTGAGGAAAATTAGGATGTTTATTTTATATCACAGGCCGTATTGAAATTAAACGTGAGGTGTTTGCGGTAAGAAAATTGCGTGCCTCTAATAATCATCAGGATTAGACCAGTTTTTCCTCTTGAGTCTCATGTAAGCGTGACATTTCCTCTTAAAGTGACTACCAGTTTACTGAGAATTTATAGACACTCGAGTGCCTCTCTGTACACTTAGTAGACTGTTAAATTACTGTAACGTAACAAGTGCACTTACCAAATGTTAATAACGAATTCAGCATGGTTCACGCCAAAATATCAGATACGAATGTTAACAGGTTTATGATGTGTCCTTGTAGATGTCGGAACCTAACAGGACATTTAAATAATCATGATTAGGGTTTTGGCCGTAATCGAACAGCCCTAACACACTCCAGAATGTGTGGTTATATACAAATAATCCACATCCGGACGCTTATACTTCAAATGTCTGCAAAGGTGTGATCACCCAAAAGTGGATTATTTTTATATAACTGCACAGTGCAGTGGTTTACACCACATTTGTGAATAAATGACATATCAGTTTTCTAGTTAAGATTTAACATTGTGGAATGTCTGAGAGACAAGTTAGTTCCTGTTGTCACTTATGGCCATGATAAGCTGTAATTCCTTCATTCTCTCTTTCGCTCTCTCTCTCTATCCAAAAGCAGAGTTTGCCTCACCAATTTTACCAAGAAACGTTAACCAAAAACATTACCACCTCTGTCTTGAAGACCTTCCTGAGCTGGGAAACTTGGCATTGTTTCGATTTAAAAATTGATTAATTGATTGATTTAAAGTGCTGATGCTTGTGACTCCTTCCAAGAAATGGGTAAATGGATGTTTCTTATTCAAAACTTCACCATATCCATGATTCAAGTTTTACAAAGTTTTCCGTTGTTAAGCAACATGTTTAAAAAAAAAAAAATCCATTTCTTATCAGGCGTCCATTACACAGAGTCCAAATTTGCCGTATAAATTCCCGTGAATCAGCCGTTACTATAGGAACAATAACACATCAGGATATAACAAGCACCTTAATATAAAGCTGTCATTCACGTTACACGCGGAACTGCTATCCGAGTTGTGTGGTTATACGAAAAGAACACACGGTTTCTGACCGAGAATTCGACCGCACTGTGGGATAAAATCTAGTAAGTCAGTGTGGAATAAGTCATGTCTGTCCCAATGTTTATCTCCTAGGTTTGCTCAAAACAATAGACAAATGTCTTAAAAAAGAAAAAAAAAGTAACATGACATCATAATGGGCTATTAATAATTTATATATTATTATGCAAGGTTGAATTTGCCCTTGTGATTGTTTACTCTAAAGTGTCTTTATGTAGTAGTGCATCTAGTGATCATCTCTAGCACACAAAACTCATTAACGTAGTTCCTGCTCTTCATCCGAACCGAAAGCAGCTTGTCCTCTTTCGGCACTGCCTTCACTTGAGCCAAAGTTGAAGTTTATTTAGGCTAAAATGACAGGGTGTGTGTATGCGCTCTGGCTAACCCTATTGTAATGTTCTATTTATATTCCCAACTGACCTACTCTCTTTTTAACTCGCATACCCACATCCAAAGTAGACAGAGAGCTGAGTTCTTGCAGAGAACTACAGGCGTATTTTAAGGACAGCCTAAACGGTTTCCCATATACCCCTGCATCTGTTTTAACTGGTACGGATTAGCACAAAAAACTCCAGATATGAAATAAAGATCATGTACTGACAAACATTTACAGTGCGTAGTTCATGACCGATCTCGATAAACCCCTAAAGGATTCTTGTTAATGCAGAAGTTGTGAAGAGGTGAGAAATGTGGCCGTGTAGTCACCCACACCATCATGTGTCCATGATTGTGGGTGAGTCTTTGTTGAATGCCAGTTTTTTCCCACAGAAGCACACTAGAAAAGTTCTTCTGGGTTTCTGACCGATACCAGAAAGTTTTTTGGACTGTGTTACCTGGGATTTTGTCCAGCTAAATTGTTTGTCGCACAATATTTACATGGCGGTCATTTAGTTTGAACTTGATCTGTAGACTCATTAGCTTTTACCTTTCTTTAAAAATTACATTTCTAAAATTATTGTTTTACATTTAAAAGCCCTTTCTAAAAACCTATAAAGCAGTTTACTGGTGGTTGCTATAACTACACTTATAGTTCCCCATAAACAGCACTGTATACTGGGTTCACATCCTCTTTAGTGAATGAAGAAGTCATTTAGGTCAAATAGTCCTTTTTTTTTTCTTTCTCTTATGTTCATGATGCATGCAAAGCAGTAATGGGTGTGTTGAGCGCGTAAATTTGCATGTACTCAAACACGTTGAAAAAGAGCAATAGATTTCAGTGTTTCAAATAAACAGCTTTATTTCTGTGCGTCAAATTATTTAGTAAACTGCACATTGAATAACTTGCAGACAATATTTCTGATTGATATGTCATAAACAGCTGTCATGTAGCGTTGCGTTGCACCTGGGAACGGTGTTATTTTGTGTATTTCTACATGGCGGTCTGATTACACTTGGATGAATTTTTGGCACATCCAGCTTCAGTTGGGTCATTTTCCATCCAGTAAACTCACTCCTCCTTAGTAAGTGCCATATGATGCCGATAAGTGACGAGCGGCATCATGAATGTACATTTTATTGTGGAAGAAATCTGGTTAGCCAATTTCAGTGTAGTATTTTACTCATTAGTTATGTTATCACATCACTAATTAACAGGCAGAGTTAATAATTCTGGGTCAAAATTTAATTCTCTGCCGAATCTTATTTAACCCAATTTCCAGAACCAGTGACTCTTGGCTTCTTTGTCTTCTTCTTCTTCTTCTTCGTCTTCTTCATCTTAAGCATCATGCGGTTTAAAGAACCATCATAGATTACTTGATGAGAACAAACCTTTCGTATTCGTATTCGTCTTCTACCGCTTAATCCTGTTCAGGGTCGCGGGGGGAAGCTGGCGCCAATCCCAGCCGACATCGGGTGAGAGGCAGGATACACCCTGGGCAGGTCACCGATCCACCGCAGGGCAACACACAGAGACAGACAACC
>JAQLOM010000009.1:13889812-13900735 GCA_030068315.1 Chrysichthys thysi | reverse complement strand
GTGTGTGTGTGTGTGTGTGTGTGTGTGTGTGTGTGTGTGTGTGTGTAAATCCATAGCTTCTCCTGTTGAGACAGGTGGTACAGACTGGTGACAAATTATATAACGTTACCTAAAGTATCTCTCTACCACGAACCCAACACGTAACTATTAAATTTTTTCCCACTGTTTCTGGGTCTCATATTCAAGGAGCCTTTTTCTTTTATCATTTAGTTCATGGTATCATTTATTCATAATACCCTTCAGCATTTTCACATACTAACTACCAGTTTTGGTGGAGATTACGTCCTCTGTTCACGTTCTTTCAAGTGGTGTACTGTATCTCATTTCACCCAAATTTTACATTTCGGATAAATAGGTTGTTTAAATCGACTGAAAAATACGATTACTTAATCTATAACGCTTTCTTGCCTTATAAGAAATGATCATTTTCTAATCAATCTTTTAGTTATTTTATCTGCATAATGAACTCACAGCTTCGAGATGGTTCTCAGAATAGCTTCTCTCTTTGTCTCCATAGAGCTTGCTCATGTGTCTTTATACTCACGGGGTGGCGAATCTTGGTTTTGACGTTTCCTGGCTCCGTCTCGATAGAACACATATGCGCCATGGAGACGCCAATATTTCACGCCCACAGCTTGTTAGTTTGCTAGACAGTGGCTTTTGAAAGATTCATGGTAGCGGCCTTCACGCAGGTGCTGAATGTGCTGTGTAAAGTTGTGTGAAATTGGCAATGCCGTGACTCCTTTGTCAAGAAAATTTTCCCCTTTACGCACAGACAAAATCGGGCCGGTTTGCATAAAATAGTGTTTTTGAAAAAGAAAAGAAAAAAGAAAGAAAGAAGGCTTAAGAAACAAGCGTCCTACTGGAGGCATCTGCTGCTGCTGTCACTCACGGAGATTGAAACCGGTGTTGATAAGAAGCATAATGTTGCTTAATTACTTTTGCCTTTGGATTGGGAATTTGATTCCCTATAGTGCATAGAGGAATTTGCACACTGTGTCCTTGTTGTTAGGACAGTATGTAGCTCTGACATTAACGAAAGCCACATCAGGAATCAGCTAGAGCATGGTCTACTTGAACATTGCTGCACTGGCACAGTATCTTCATTTTGGCTGATATTCATCAAGGAAGGAATTAAAACACAATAGCGTGCACGGAATAATCAACTGTGCAGTGGCGTCAAAGTTGATTTTCCAACAGTAGCACTCCCTGGTAATAATTAGCCAATTATTACATTTTTATTTATTTATTGGGCGGCACGGTGGCTGAGTGGTTAGCACTGTCGCCTCACAGCAAGATGGTCCTGGGTTCGAGCCCCGGGTTTGGCATGGATGCCTTTTCTGTGTGGAGTTTGCATGTTCTCCCCGTCTTCGCATGGGTTTCCTCTGGGTACTCCGGTTTCCTCCCACAGTCCAAAGACATGCACAGAGGGTTAGGGTTAGGCTAATTGGTGACACTAAATTGCCCGTAGGTGTGCGTGTGAGTGGTTGTCTGTCTCTGTGTGTTGCCCTGCGGTGGATTGGTATCCCGCCTCTCACCCGATGTCAGCTGGGATTGGCGCCAGCTTCCCCCGCGACCCTGAACAGGATTAAGCGGCAGAAGGCGAATGAAATGTTTATTTTAATTTAACTACATTATATGGCCAAAAGTATGTGGACGCCTGACCATCATATCCATATGTGGTTCCTCCCCGAACTGTTGCTAACAAAGCTAGAAGCACACAATGATGTCTTTTGTGTGCTTTAGCATTACAATTTCCCTTCACTGGAACTAAAAGGCCCAAAGATGTTTCAGCATAGCAATGCTTCTGTGCAAACCTTAGCTCCATGATGACATGGATTGCCTTGGCTGGAGTGGCAAAACTTGATTGTTACCAAGCTCTGACACTGGAGACTCCTTCCAAAATCTTAAATAAAAGGCTATAGAAAGTTAGTTTTTTTTTTTTTTTCTTTGTTTGTTTTTTGCTATTGTTAAATAATGGTTTGAAATCTGCTTATTAGTTATGTCCATACATGTCCTTGTGAACGAGCCATCAGCTGTGGAAATGAGCACATTAAATCGATAACATTAAATTGCAAGGATTTGCCTCACAATGGCACTACAGTCAGGTCTGATGTTATCGAAGATGAGTCGGACCAGATCGGAATTGAGAATTCAGCAGCGATGGGGTATAAAATTAAATAATAATTAAAAGACCAGAAATAAATGACCTGCTTGTTGTTCCCCCACACAGTGTTATGGTTGTTAATGAAGTCATTTGACCTTTTTAGCATCATTTTTATGAGTGCAGCATCAGAGGCATTTCTGCTTGCCAAGAGCGCAGAGACTTCCAAGTGGAGACGAATCAAAGCATATACACCAGCAAAAGAGATTTTATTAATCTGTGATCAGTGCCTAGCTTCTAGCTATCAGAACACAGCACCCAAGCCATATGAAATGATGCTGTGGAAGCTGCACATCCAGTCACTGAGCTGACTTTAGTACCTCCTTTTATTCTTCTGGGTTAAAGCAGAATCTGAAGTTCTGGAGGAACCTCTCTTACTTGTGCGCATCAGAAACAGGCCCCGTGTCACTCTGATATCGTGTGCCAGTCTGAACATTTGTCAGTGCTGTCCACCTACAAACTCGGCTGGTGCTGGCAGAAACTGTAAAGTCACTGGAACAAACACCTTCTGCTCATTATTTTAGTATTCACAGCGACCCGCTCTCTCTAGCCTTTGTCTCTGATGTTATGAGAAAACATGTAAAAGCACTCAAGCCGGGATCCTATATTTGGACTCTACATTGGGGTTTAGGAACAGCCATAACTTCTCAGAACAGCACAGCATTTTAACATCCCTGTCTGTGTGCTGGGTGGAGAGGATGAAGCTTAAACTGAGCTTTTACTGCCCTTTTCCTGGGCCAGGATTGACTGGACTAACTACTGTCATCAATTTTAGATCTTAATTATCTTGTTAAAGTCTCTGTGTGGCTGTAAGAATAATGAATACTGTAAGAATCTCCCACTGTGTAGTGTATTTATAGTGCATCTGCGATCAAGGTCTAGCCTACTGCTACCAGACTGAAAGCTGATAGCTAATAATGTGTGTGCAGTAATCTGCAGGATTCATACACATGCAATTCTTAAAAATGCTTAATTAATAATTTAGGGTTTTCAATTATAGGTGGAATAAGTTATGGGGGGTGTTTTGTTTGGTTTTTTTGGGGTTTTTTTTTTTGAATTGATTTTGGAAATTCAACTACATGTTGAATCTTCAATGTTGAAGGTTGAATTCAACGAGTTAACACAACTAGATATGTTTATTGCGAGCACACTAGTCTCAATGGAGTTGGTTGTAATGTAAAATTAGCCATTAGCCGCTTTAAGCTAATGTTAACATAAAGCATGCAACAGGACGCAGTTTGATTATTGGATGGTTACATAGTCACAGTCATTACATTATGCCAGCTTTGAATTTAGCTTAAACTGACTACAGAATAAGTTAAAGCTGAATTAGGCAAGGTAAGGAGAAAAATTGTCAAATTTATATCTTTAGCAGATCAGGAAGTGGAGTTGAGTAAGATTGGCATTTTTACTCTTTAAGCCTAACCCTAGTGCAGTCCTTTCACTGTTCTGTTTTTCTTTATAATGAGAAAATGTGTCTACTTGTATTCTTGTGTAAAGCCAGCCATTCAAACAGTTCGAAGCTTTATAAAGATTGGGTTTACACACCTGGGCAGGAGCAACGCCTAATTCTGGGACTCACTTCAACAGTAAAGTTTACTGCATCTAGAAAAAGTGTCATTGTTTGTCAGGTTATGTCTTGTGGTTAGGTTTTTTAACTGACTGGAGTATTATCTGGCTGTTCTGGGTGTTTGCCGATTTAAATGGGTTTCTTAGCTACATAACACATTTATGAAGCCATGACATAAGCGATTTGTTTTTAAACGTCATCTACATATTTTCTAGGTTATTTGTACAAGTAAGAAAGAAAATAAATTAATGACTACAGATTTAAAGGACATGGATATAGTTAGCTTTAAACACAATATTTGCTAAGTAGCTGTTCGGAACATTATTTAGTGATTTCCAGTCCTGAATGTAGCTGCTGCTATGCTTATGTATGTATGTATGTATGTATGTATGTATGTATGTATGTATTTATTTATTTATTTTTAACCAAAGCCATGTGATGTTTTAGAGCATTAAAGGTTTTTTTCTATATCATTCCAAAGGAAAGTCTTAGTTAACAAAAAATAAAAGTGCAGGAAACTGCTTGAATTTCACTTTGGAGGAGTTTTAATTTAATGAGTACCAGTTGTCCTAACAGTTTTCTAAATTGGCTTTATTCCAAAACTTCTGTACAGTATAAATAGATTTCTTCCAAATACAGATTTAATACCTATTTTTCTATGCTAGCTATTCTGGCCACTTGATATACACTGATGCTACTTGAACAAAAAAAAATCTACACAGACATCTCAAAAGTAAATAGATGCCATAATTAAAATTTTTTTTTTTTTTTTAAATTAATTAATTCATTTATTTCTAGAAACATCCTTCTAGCTGCTTTGCCATAGTATCCAAGTTGATGGAAATCCCTCACACAAGTACTCCATCTCACTTGGAGTTGCTCTGCAACATCAGTGGCCTTTCAATGGGGATTTTTTTTTTTTTTCAACAATCCGCTCAGCAGTCTAGAGACACCTGTCAGAGGGTCCAGGTCGACCTGAGCGGGATACTGATGATTCCTTTTGAATTGTACGATCACTCTGTTGACTGTGGCAAGAGGAATCCCAAGGTTTTGTGCAATCATACGCCGACTAAGAGGGTCCACCCTCAGACCGACCCACAATACGCCCTCTGTGAAAATCACACAACTCTTTTGCTTCTGCTGTTCACAGCATGGCTAGTTGTTAGAAACAATTAATATATTGTAACCTGAAATGAAAAATAATAATATATTAAGAAGTTTGAAGCACCAACAGGTGTCCGCATAGACAAATGAGGGATGTCTGTTTACTTTTGAGATGTCCATGTATACTGAAATGATGCTGATGTGCTGGATGGATTTGATGTACTGAAATCTGTTCTGTGGTTGCTTCCTTGTGCTGGATCACTTTCCTTAACAATTTGTATCTAGCTTTCTCTTAAACCTAAAAACCCCAAATGCACTGTCCTGTATTGTATATTTAAAAAGTGCAATGCCTCAGTATAAATTTTAGCTCAGCAATGACAAACATTTTGTATTTCAAAGGAGAATGCATAGCATTTTTTGAAAGGTTCAAAAGAAGGAGACCTCTCCAGGGGAAAAAAAAAGGTTGCCTGCAGACACAAAATGTTCCTAGATGAAAGCAACCGCCTTGCAGACTCGCAGTACAGGGACATCATTTATGATGAGCAGAGCTGCTTGGCAAACACACAGTTTCAGTGGTGATCATACCGCACTGTCACATAATCCAACATTGTGGTAATTGATTATTCCCTTGTTGTAACTGATGGCCTGTTCAGTTAGATGAGCTAAAAAAAATCTTGATGTTCCAACAAGCTGGCATGAGCCATGCTGTATATGATCTTGGCAATATTTTTTTAATTCCTCACTTGCACTCGTTGATGAGCCTGTTATTATTCTAAAATTTTTGCTCATAGACATACCTTGTGAGCATAAAGGAATAAATAAGGAGTAAACCACTAAAGCGTATAATGCATCCAGAAACATTTTATTCCTCTTATACAACAGCTGTTTGTCCAACGGTTGCAATTTTCCATTTAATAAAGAACAACATATAGAATTGAACTCTTTTGGGTTTTTTCTGCGAGTTGAGTTAGCTCCTGTTAATACTTGCGTTGTCGTAAAAGCTTCATATTATCATACCACCACTAAAGAGTTTTCTTTCTCTTGTTAAGAGAAATCGTATATAATATTCCAAATGAATAACCAAAATGAATGAACCTAACCAGCTCAGACAATTAATAAGTGAAGTAATGATTGTAATAGGTGAGGTCAGTGATTTTCTTTGTTATTGTAAGCCTTGCATTGAAACATTGATGCCATGTTAATATACAACTCTTATGAGCCCAAGAGGGACTGTTTGACATCCACTGCAGCGTTGCTATTTGCAAGTTAAAAATGAGACACAATATTGGCAGTCCGACCATACGCGCGGCAGTTCATTAAATAAGCTCCCTCAGCTATCAATAGCGTTGGATATGGTGCAGGGTAAATAAGGCCAGGCTAGGTGATACATTTCAGTCGCACTACGTTATCAGGGTAATAAATGTGTCCTCCGACTTACAGAATATTGGGAAGAAGATGACGTGCCAGGAATTCATTACCAATCTGGACGGCCTGAACGCTGGACAAGATTTCCCCCGAGATCTACTCAAGGTAAGAGCTGCCCACTTACAGTAACCCCCTGAGCAAATCCATAGGCATGTGGGTGCCACAGTGTGTAAAACGACCCGGGTCTTGATGCTGTGTCTGAATAAGGATGCACGTCGCTCTAATCTCCTAGCATCGCTTTTTGAAAGGAGAGCTCAGGGACCTGGTAATCTAAAACGCTATTTTAGTCCACCTGATCCCTGAAGCTTTACAGTAGGACTTCATTCAGCTTCCACCTGATATTTGTACACCTGATATATCTCATGACTTATAACCTAAGAACAAAACCATCCTTGGCCTGGATTAATTAGAGCTGCTTGGAGGCTGTCACTGTGGACAAAAGCGTAGGTCTCGGGGCAGTGGTTCGAAATGACTCGTCGGATTACTGATGAGGGTTGGGATCGATTACAGCACATATTTTCGCAGCTGCGCTGTATGTGTGTGAGCCTTATTAAAAAAAAAAAAAGAAACGGTAAAAAGCAAAACTTGCTAGCACAGTGCATGAGAATGCGGTGTAAGTAAGTACTTTGTATGACCGTATAGCGGTTAATTACCTTCATTTTAGATAATTTGTCCTTTCCCGTGTAATTGAGACTTCTTTTCTGAATACTTGACATTTCTTCCAGGTGCTTGCAGGTGAGAAATGCACTTAGCCTCCTTGCCAAGATGAAAAACATGACTTCCTTTATTTCTTTTGTACCAGTGGAGGTCTGTGTACATGCAGCCCTCCTGCCAGAAAATCCTTTCACATGGCCACTCTGACACGTCCAGTGCTGGCACATTAGCCGCAGCGAAAGCTTAGTCGTGCACTGGCAGACCGGAACACAGCCGTATTGGGCAAAAGCTCTGCAACCTGAGAAAAGCGGAAATGAATTTGCTCTGCCAAGAACCACTTCTCAGCAGACTTAAATAATCTCCCCTGTGTCTTCCATTTCCTCCTCCTCCTCCTCGCACAAAACCCCCCGCCACCCTCCCCCTGGCCATTTTTAATAAAACGAACACACCTTATCCCCACAACAGATTCAGCTCCTGGACTACAGCAGAGCGATAACTTGGCCTTGATCCGGACATGGCCGAGTGGAAGAGGAGGTGACGCCATCCAACAAAGTGGAATGCCATCGCTGTGATTGTCATGGTGCATCCACGCTGCCAGCTTGGCTTGACTCGTTGCTCTTATAAGCTTTTCATTACTTGCTCTCTGGAGGTCTCTCTGGGCTCAGTCGCCTCATAGGCTTACAGTTTTAATTAGAGCAGAGTGCTGCTTTTAGTATTCCTTTAATTAAATAAGATGTCAAAATGTCGCTGTTTAAGCCAAAGATTCTGCCACTTCAGAATTTAATGTCCGGCGTAAATCAGTTCGAGTAGAGCACGATCGATATTGGCATCTTCAACAAGCCTAGCGGCGTTGTATTTATTACTAGCCAATAGAATGATAATGACGGGATCAGTCTTTGCTTTTGCACTATGACGAAAGCATGCCGAGTACAAACTTCGACTTGTTTACGCTAGCTCAAGGTTACAGTATTTGGACCTTGAGTAACCATGACCCATTTTCTCAGTTGAGACAGTGTGTAAAATGTAAATAAAAACTACAGAATGTGGTTTGCAAATCATGTAAAGCTTTAATAAATATGAACATAGACAACATGTCGAATGTCAAAACTGGGGAATCTTTATTGTTTTCTGGAAAATGTATGCTCATTTTGAAATTGATGCCAGCAATGTGTTTCAAAAAAGTTGCGACGGGGCAACAAAAGACTGAAAGTGTCGTGATAAAAAAAAAAAAAAAAAATGCCTGGTGGAACATCTCGCAAATAATTAGGTTAATTGGTTGTACTTTAAATGTCCATCCAGATTCATGTAGTTTATTTGTCTCCTTTAGCTATTGTTGCAGCTAAGTACAATAAAATGATCAGAGGATAGCTAGCTACCAAGCATAACTTGTATAACTTTCTGCGAAATCCTCAAAAGGAGGCAAAAGCAGCGATCATTGGATAGCTTCCTTGTTAAAGTCGCACGAAAAGAAAAAGATCCCAGTGAGCCGACAGACTGCAGTGATTTCGTGAGTTTCTAGTGAAAGTGACACACAATAATCCTTCTGCTCTCTGTCATGGATCTGCCCACGCGGAGCGCGCGTGCAGCACACCCGTTTCAGGCACTCCCAATAGTGGTGCATGCCGGAGGACTTGCACCATGTTTGCGCATCACGTGGGTTACTACAGGTGATTCTGCGTTAGGACTAATTATCTAGACTATAAATAGATTGACTCATGAACTCTAAGTTTGCAAAGCATTAGTTTGCATTTCCCCGTGCTATTGCCCAGCCATGTTCTAGTGTTTACCTTGCTCATGTTTTGCCGCTTGTCTTCTGCCAAATTCTCCATGCCACACTTAATGTTAACTCAGTATAGAAAGCAGTGAGTTTCAGTGGTAAGAACAGTCACTTTGTTGCTTATCTAGGCATTGTGAAATAATACACTAAATCCTGAGGATGACGTAAAACCAGAACTGACCACTTTATTCCTTGTTGGCTTATGTCCTTGGTCAGATCGTACATGACTCATCACAGATAGGAAAAAGATAAAAGGCAAAATTCTGCTTTGTACTCTTTCACTGAAATGCTCCTCTGAAATTCTTTCCTCTGATTTTTTTGTTTTGTTTTGTTTGTTTTATGTAAGCACTTGCGATGTCCTTCTGCCAGGCATAGAAAATATCTGTCTAGCCATTATAGAGCAGTGCATAATGCCGAAACCTTGTATTGCACTGCTTATCTGTCCATTCACTCCTGTTGTGATGATGCCTACAACCGTGGTCATGGGATTTTCATTATGGGAGCTCCAATTTTTCTCACCAGGCTTATTCGGTACCCTCCGAGCTTAATATACAGTCATATGAGTCCAGAATAATCACTATGCTGTATTCTGTAGCATGTATTAAGCTCAATTAGCACATCTATAAGTCCATGAATGTTAGCTGAGAGGGTAGATTTGAATTCATCTATGATTAGGTGATCTTTGCTTGCCAGGACAACTTTGTGTTAATTATTGAAGTGTGTTTTCACTTCATGCGTCAGTGACAGACCCTCAGAACAGCCGGTCTGCTGTAAAAACGGCGTATTTATAACATGTACTGCTTTGCTGTACAAGTCACAGGACCTTCCTTTCGTTCTGTTTCCTGTGACCTCACACTGAGCAATCACTGCCATTTTGAGGCCTACATAAGGGACAGAACGTATCATTTTATTTTGCCTGGGAGTAGCGTTTTCATTTGGCTACGTTATGGGTCAACTGGTATATCTGCTGCATGAGTACTGCTAAAAAAATTACCCACTTAGCCATATTAACTTACCCTCCCTATAAAAACAAAGAGCTTATAGGGATGTACAGATTTGACACATTGGACAGCATTTGACTCTCTCATCGGCAAGGTGTTTCACCCCTCAGGACAGCCGCTCTTTGGATGTTTTTTGTTTTCGGTATCATTCTATGTAAACTCTAGTGCCTGTTGTTAGCCATCTGTCACCACGATCATGTTTTTTCTCCATTATAATATTTGTTCTGAAAATTAACTGACCTGTATCTGCAGGGTTTTATGCATTGCACTGCTTCTGCATGATTGGCTGACTTGGATAAGTGCATGAATTGTCACGTTTACAGGAAAACACCCATTTGGATGGTTTTCTACATGTTTAAGCAGATTAAATTTTTTTTTTATTTTTTTATTTTTATTTTTTTTTTTTTTTTAACCATTGTACCATTTATGCCCTTCCCAAATGTGGCGACCGTAACAGAGATTTGTGTTACAGTCCAGGAAATACAGTAAATGTGCCAGACAAATATACATTCCAATGTTGTAGATGAAATGGTTATACAGGGAGTCCTCAATTCACGGCGGAGTTCCATTCCTACGGCTTGACGTAATGTGATTTTCACCGTTAGTCGGAACTCACACACTGTACAACGCTGCATAATGTTAAAACAGCCTAATACAACACCCGGATCTCAAAAAACAATCGCGCCGATTGGCTGACGTGGCGAAGGACTCGGTTATGATTGGTCTGTACGTTTGTGCTCAGGGTTTGTATGAACTCGGTCAGATTTGGTTGAGAGGTCGATCCTGAGCGCCACGTTCATTTAAATATCAACGGCGAATGTAAACAAAGCCTCTTTCTAAGACTTTTTAATAAATTTATGGGAGGTGGCTAACGACGTAACCACGAAAATACCGTAGGTCGATGATGCCGTAAACTGAGGACTCCCTGTATCTTCTGTTTCATCTTAATGAACAAGGCCATAAACTTTTATTTTGCTCTTTTTTTTTTTTTTTTTTTTTAAAATACCTTTGGCAGCAAAGAATGGTTCTGTTTGATGAGCATCCTCCCTAAATGAGTCATCGAAAATGGCAGCTTTTAAGTTTGAATCTTGGTCCATTTTACCCCTCTTTTATCTCTGGATGTGCTTCATTTTCCTCTTAACTTTGGATCCAAATTCGTGTGTGTGTGTGTGTGTGTGTGTGTGTGTGTGTGTGTGTGTGTGTGTGTGTGTGTGTGTGTGTGTGTGTG
>JAQLOM010000009.1:13866092-13876882 GCA_030068315.1 Chrysichthys thysi | reverse complement strand
GTTAGTGCAAGTTTTGTGTTTAAGATCTTATGGTGGTGATTTCAGTGCACAGTGCACGCAGAACTAAACCTCTTCTCTGCATGCTTACTTCATCTCTCCGTGCGCCCAAATATCATTTGCGTGTGCACAGTTCACTCCACTTTGCACCTGTTTCTGATGACCACGTTCTCAGATACTACTCTGCACCCTTCAGCTGGTCACCTTCACAAAATATTTTATTAAATGAGGCTATTTTAAATGCCAAAGGTTTTATCAGGTTACTTGTATTGGAGGCTGATGATGTTCGTCCTGGTGATATTTTCACAGAGTACAGTTTGCAGTCTTTGCTTTGAATACTAGTCATGAAATTTGCCTAGATGGGTGTGATTCTGTGTCGTCTTTTCATCACATCTTGACTTGTATCTCGAAATAGCATGGTGCATTCGACAAGCTTTAAAAAAAAAAAAGAAAAGAAAGGCTGACTGGTTTCGAACTAATTCTGCTGGGGGATAGTGAAACATTTCCATTTTTATGGGGGGGAAGAAAAAAAAACAGTGAAGTGCATTACTCAGACCTCTCTCTAGTCATCCTTCAGTTTTTTGCTGCACATGAAATGCCCTCACTGCTGAAATGTTTTGAATGAAGCCTCTGCCGTTGCTGTCTGTGAACCTGCCAGCATTAGAGAATGTATACGAACTGCAGTCATTGTTAATAATAATAGTAGTAATAATAATAATAATAATAATAATAATAATAATTGTTGGTGGTGGTGGTGGTGGTGTTATTATTATTATTATTATTATTATTATTATTATTATATATTTTTTGTCATTTGGCATTGTCCTTTGCTCTAAGCAGCCAGCTTCAAATTCAGGTGTCTTCTTTAGGATCCAGTAGGAAGGTATCCTCTGCTGAGATTGACCCCTAGGCTAGAATACTTTATAGCCAACATCTTTTGATTGCTTCCACACCCGTTGTTACTCGAGTCCAAGAAAACAAGTTCACTGAATCATTTCTGCTTTCTGTCATCAGTGGTAATTCCTTTCATTTACCCAGTACGGTTCTTGAATGCAGAAGATGCGAGTGCTTTGCCGTGTGCTACAATCAGCTGCACGTTGAACAACACTTGAAGCCGTGGAGAACAGTGCACTGGTGGAGTTTACACCTACGCCCACTCGAATACGTCGCTAACAGAAACACGTCACTATAATGTGCGTGCCTGCACCATCGCCGAGCCTTTCTGTTGATTTTATCTATTTTTAATAGCGCAGCTATCCTTGCTTTGAATAGGGTTCTTTTTTTGCCGTTTTGGGCGTTAATTTGAGAAGGTTTTGGACCTGATTCCCAGTCTAGGTGCAGTAATAACCGTGTAAGGCTTCTACAGCAGCCTTGTGTTTTCCCTCAGCAGCTAATTGCCCTCTTCACTTGAGAACACAAGCAGCTCGATCTGCTCGACACAACAATAGCACCTCAGCGGCAGCAAACAGTCCTCCCACATGTTCTGCGCTATGCATCTGTGTAGCACTGACACGGGCACCGCCTCTGCCCAAACACTGGCTCACAGCCAGAAAGTCTTCCGTTACAGTACACCTAATGTATTCTGGGTTGGTTGTGTTTTGGGTTGTTTTTTTTTCTTTTCTCAGGTGTTCAAGGCAATCAAAGAAAAGACTGAATGAGCCATCCATCATTTGATGGCACTGTTTAGCGTAGTCTGTATTAAACATTCTGTACCGGTGGAGATGCAGAGGCAGCTGATGCAGCATTTATAGTCATTGTGATTCCCGATTATTTTCCTGTCATGCCTGTTGAGTTCCGGCAGTAGTGCTGAGGTATGGCTTGAGTGCACATTGATAAACGTGCTCTACAAATAAAACTGAATTGAATTGCTCCTCTTAAGTGTAGACTTTGGCGGAAAGCAGCTTTGCGGAAATTCTTAATGAAATAAAATGCAGAGAGACATGAGGAAAAAATCTTGAGAGGAATTGAAATCAAAAGGAAATTCAAAACGCAAATTGTTATAGTATTTTGTTTGCTTTTCTTCTCCTTCTTCTTCTTCTGATTAGTAGTTGTAGTAGTAGTAGTGTGTCTCCCACCATCTGTGTCCTTGTTACACGCTCCACCTGCCTCGAGGGCCGTGATCCACCCTGATCCGTGTGTCAAACCATGTCACTTAGGGCCCTTGAATGTGAGGGAACCGGGCTTGAAAAGTTCGTGAATTTGATGTTTAAGAATGTGTGTGGGGAACCTTGCGAGAGTGCACGGGCAGCCAACTTTAGCTCACAGTATCAAGGAGCATGGTTATTTTATTTAACAAAAAAACAAAACCTCACAAGTTGCTGTAAATTGTGTGCATTCAAAGTTATTCACAATGGTGGAGCAGAGAAACTGTCAGATGTGCAAGCCCTTCAGTTCAGTGAGCACTGAGCTTCGAGACTTAGAGCTTCATTTCTCCCTCGCTGACCAGGATGTACACTTTGCTCATGAGTCAAGGTGGAATTCAAGGCACCTTGCACAAATATTTCATGACCGTGTCTTGCTGATGCAGCTCAGGACGACTACCCTCATGGTCTATACTGAAGATCCTGCTTAAATCCTGTTTAGAATATCTACAGTATCTTAAATCCAGCACAAGGTTTCATTTAACCACAAATTACATGAACAGAGCTCAGTTCCATGAAGCCCCTGATTGTTTAACACTAAGTAGGTTAGTCATTTCCATATCAGTATAAAAAAAAAAACTATATGTACGCTCGTAGTTTAGCTGAAAAATAATATGTACGAGTGCATTCCAGACGATTGTAACGATCACTCAATTAGTGAAAATTACAGAGAGAATTTGCTGAAAGGATAAAGAATATGCGGTGTGATCCGTATGAAACAGGAGCTGTAGGGTAAACATAGGAGAGTTTTATGATAACATTAACAATTCGTAAGAAATGTAAGACTCCATGGGTAGTGTGGTGGTTAGCACTGTCGTCTCACAGCGTGAAGGTCCTGGGTTCGATCCCTGGGGTTGACTTAAGTGCCTTTTTGTAGAGTTTGCGTGGTCTCCCCATGTCCTTGTGGGTTTCCTCCGGGTACTCTGGTTTCCTCCCTTAGTCCAAAGACATGCACAGCGGGGATTAGGCTAATTGGCTACTCTATAAATTGCCTGTAGGTGTGCGTGTGAATGGATGTCTGTCTCTGTGTGTCACCCTGCGGTGGATTGGAGACCCCGCCTCTCACCCAAAGTCAGCTGGGATTGGCTCCAGCTTCCCCCCGTGACCCTGAACAGGATTAAGCGGTAGAAGGTGAGTGAGTGCAAGACTCTGTGCTGCCTACAAAAACCATTATATACATAGGCATACATGTAGGGCGGAGAACGCTTGTAGTAAATCTAAACTTTGATGGACCGGTCTGCATATTCCTCATCATTTATTATTGTATTGTCGTTAAATGTGTAACAAAATAATATCCATTTTCATGCTAAAACAGTTAAGACATAAAAAAGAACTAGACACCGATTTCCAGTTTGCTGTTATTTTGCTGATGATCCAGACTCATGCTTTCACTGTAAAGTAGTTCATGCTTGTTGCCTGAGGAGCCGCTTTTGTCCCTGTGTGTCTGCAGTACGGGGAACAGATGGACAAGATGATGCATTGAGTCAGTAGCTCGGTCTTCATATTAAGGCATATTGTCTGGCAAGTGACCATGCTGCTTTAACCAACCTGCAGCTAAAATAAATGACAGCTCTGCTCACACTGGCACTCGTACCCTGTCTGTCACATGGCTTCAGGGATGTGGCCGGGATACATTTTTATATTCGGCTTTAGTCCTAGTGATACCAAAGCTGTTTTTTGCAGGTTTTGTTCTCCCATCAAAACAATATTAATTAGCTCACACGAACGTCTGGACATTACTCAGCTAGGATGGTGTCCTACTGAAATGACTCCCATAATAATCTGCTGCCTAATTCATAATTGTATGCTCTAGGGTTAAAACAAAACAAAAAAAATTCTCTATTCTGTATTCACAAAGGTCGTACAGTACCATAAAACCGTTACGGTCTTTTTATTTTTTTTTTGCTTCTCTCTTTCTTTTTCTTTCTTTTTTTTTTTTGTCCTTAACCTCCAGTCTGTGATTTGCATGCTGCCTCAATGAAATTAGTCTTGATTATTCATGGGAAATTGTGAGGCACTGTCTCTCCCAGCTGTACGTTTTCACAGATCAAGGCAAATTTCTGCCCCCTAATTCCACCCCCAAATGAGCATTGAATGATCGCCTGATGAGCCAAATTGGATTTTTCTCCTTCTCCTGCTCCGAAACCATTCCCCTGCAACGTTTTCACCTCTCCTGTTAGCACAGTCTATCCGGTAGAACAACGAGGCTGTCCCATAATGCTCAAGACCTTCACTCCAAATCATTGCCTGTGTGATTGCAGGAATTTGTCTACAGCAATAAATCCGGTGCCTTATCGCAGATTTTACAGATTTGACTCACTTTTGCAGGCACTTGTCATTTCTCCAGAAGACCTAGTATCCGTGAACCCAGCTGTATATTAACCTGAATATCAGACACTGCCTGCTGTGTTAGGAAGTAGCTGACTAAATCTGTCAGGAAGTGGCTGCTGATGGAACAAAAGGCAAATATCCAACAGTATCAACATCTTTATGTGGGATTTCTCACTCATTCTGCATTTGGAGCATGAGTATAATTAGATGGTGCCGTTTTGGCCATGTCGATGTAATTTGGACTTGGATAGCCTCCTTTGTTTTGCATACATAAACACCAGAATTAGGTTCGTGAATTATTGATTTTCAATTGAAAGCTGAATTGAGAGTGGTGTTGAATTACGCTGTATTATGTATTGTGCCGCCGTATACCATTCGCGCGCCGGCTTTTGCGTCGTTTGATGAAATTACCGATGGTATAAGCTGGCTGTAACCATCATGATGCACACTAGGGCTGCGTGATGTGGACAAACAGTTGATAAAGTGGCAACGTGAGATATGTGTAAGTGTTTTTCTTGGATTAAATAACTGATACGCTTGCTAATGTTATGCCTAGCGAGCACCATAATAAATATTTAAGCAGCAATATTTTTTTCAATCATGGTCCACCAACAAACAGTAAGGTTATGTGACTTCCTAGTCATTGCCTGGGCCAACAGGACGTGTCTCGGTCTGTTTATTTATTTATCTATTTATTTGAATTACTTACTTATGCGTGATGCTGAGGTACATTATGAAATGGTGAACCCTACGCAGGGCACTTCGAAAAGTGTCACACCCACGTCCCCATTTGTGCGATCATTCCTGACTTGAAGCAACCAACCAAAATTATTTGTTTCTAGCCCGACGAGATCGAGGCTTTTCTGAAGTGTTTCCACACAATCTGGCAACCTTGTCAATTAGTCGTTTCCGAAGGAAAGCAAAACAGCTTAGGCAGCATGCAGGCTTACTTGTAAATGGAGGTCATGTCCAAACATGAACCCTGTTAAATTGTTGGGCGGCACAGAGTTGCATCGCCGCCTCACGGCTCCAGCGTTCCCAGTTCAATCCAAGCTAATGCTTTTCACAAATGCTCCCACCTCCTCCTTTAAACATGCCAGGAGGTAGACTGGCTACCCTGTGCGGGGTGTCTTGTAGCAAATTGGCGCCCCATCCCATGCCTCGGATCTGTCATGACGCTGATCAGGATGAAGTGATTACTGAAAATGAATGAATAAAATGTAGCTCGAACTGAATGAAAGAGCTGAAAGTATTGCTGTGGCAAGTAAGCTCTTGTTTTGTTTTGGGTTTTTTTTCCCCTCACTGTTCGTAGCTCCTGCATTTGTTTTCGTCTGTTTGCGTGTGCGAATTTACCAAATCAGACCAAGTGAACTGCAGCTCCTAGAGAGAGTGAGAGTGTTAGGGAAGGTTTTATTACTTTGCCCTTCGGTTCATGATTACATGGAGGTGCTTGTGAGTCAGTGTAAGACAATAACAGACCAGCTTCAGCTTGTAACAAAATGACGTGCGTTTGTGTTCCATCTGGCTGTTTGTTATGATTCGAACAAGACATGGACGCTTCAGGGAACGACGGCGCCTTGGCAGGGAATAGGGCGTAGTGATGATCATTTCAGAATGGACAGAGGGTGCACTGCTGCTGTTTACAGATTGAGCGATTTCAGAGCTGCTCTCATGCACAGCTTTTATTCCGTTCTGTTAACGCCGGCCTTTATGGAGTGTTCATGATGGAAGCTTGTAGTATGATAATGGTTCATTCTAATACCGGTTCTAAACAAGCTTCAGGAAACTGAAGGAAAACCTGGATTTTAGCATCATTGTGAGTTTTTCTTGGTTTTTTGTTTTGTTTTTGTGAGATGCCACTATTAAGAGAGTGCTCTTACTTAACGTCCTCAGGGGTCTCCCATGCACCACCCTGTCACCCCTCAGTGCTCGTCCACTCTGCTGACTTAAATCTCGCAGTGTGCGCATTAATAAGCCTGACACCGTGCCTCTCGAGTGCTGCGCTGTCACTGTTCAGACTAAAACCGAATCTCTTTTCAGCATTGGCTTAATCAAGAAGGGGAGGAAGCTGCTCCTCCCCTCTCCTTTCTTTTTTTCCTCCCTCCCTCCTTCTTTTGCTTCCCTTTGCCTCTCTCACTGTCTCCCTCTCTCACTCTCAAACTCCCAGTCGCTGAAGTGTTGCTTCCAGGGGAACGGCAGCTCTGAATCCAAACACTAGTGGACGCGATGCTGGAGAGGGCAGTGCCTTTGCTGTTTTGAAGCAAGGAGACGCATCAGTGCGTGCGTGCATATCCGAGTGCAGTCGCTCCCACTTTCTCTACACTGTTCCTCCGCTCCTTGTTATTTTCTTCCTCCCCCTCCTTGCTCTCACTTCTTCAGGGACGTGTAGCTTTTTCTCCGTGGGTCTCTCGAGCGTCTTAGCCTTTGAGGAGATGATCGGGGTAAACAGCGTTCAGGGCACGGGGAAGGTGCGCATGCGGGCCAGCGGTTCGGTCAAGTACAGCAGGGAGGAGTCGGTCCGGCGGCAGCCCCAGCACCGCTCCAAATCCCTCAAAATGTCCAACTCCACCGAATTCACCACCGTGCAGCCCAAGAAGGACAAGGTAAAACGAGTGAGGTGTGCAGTGAGTCCGAGCTTGTCGGGTTTCTTAAGTGCCTGCGGTTTGGAAGATGCATTAGGAATGGATGAGCTTTCTGGATTTGTCACCAGATGACAATCACATATTGCTGTTTATTTTAATTAAGACCTACTTTTAATCAGTAACGTGGTTTGTATTGCCCACTAACACAGCAGATCCTAAGTTCTAATGATTAGTTTCTGGAATTTCACTTCAAACCAAATCCTGCACTTTCCTCTGTGAGTGAAGGTAACCTCCGAGCAGTGATCGTCTCAAGTTGATGGATGGCTCTGACTGTGACTCTCCCTCTCTCTCTCCTATCTGGCTGATGGGGAACAGATCAGTGTGTTGGTGTTAGTCTGACATCTTGCTTCTCTAATGCATTCATAAGCCCACACTGAAGCCCCCCTCTTTCCCTTTTTTCTCTTTCCACTTGTGTGTCATTTAAGTAATGGTGACACCAGACGTGTAATTTCGCCAGAGTAGCATGCTCACCTGTTCCCCACTCAGCCTCCCACTCTTCCTGCAACACCTCCGCTTGCTCTTAGTGGTACTTATTGTGTGTTTTCTCACACCCAGTGTCTCAGTACAATGGCTTAAAATGCACCTTATAATATGTAAATCTGTTGAAATGTGCATGTGCGTGCGTGTGTGTGTGTGTGGTGGAATGTGCTTAATATCAAGATGTTTATAAAAATGCACATGAACATCTAAGGGGGAAAAATCCTGACCATTTAGGGAATAGCAATGTTTTTAGATGTCCTTAAGCAGTTGTGTCCTGTGTACAAATTCTTTCTATGATTAAGGTTCATGTGTTATCCTTGGTGTCTTTTTAGTCTTATTCTACACAGGATATCCTAATACACAGGCCAACACCGTCTGAGCGTGTTTTTTCAGGCTTTCATTTTACTGGTGCATATAATACGTCCATTTTTCTCCTCATAGTAGAGCGCACCGGTCTCTATGTGCGTCACGCAGGATTTTCGTCCTCAGGCTGGGTCTCCTGCTGCCACCTGTCAGTGCTAATGGTGACCAGAAGAGGGGGTTAAACATACAGTGATGATTAAATGCAGCCACAGTGACGGTGCTTTCATGCATCGCCTTAGAGATCGATCACTTTTTAATGCTTCTAAAGGTAAATTGCACAAATGCTTGTTTTGAGAGCACTAGTGCACGAGTGAAAATAATTGTGTCAAACATTTTTCTGACTCGCTGTGTCGTAGGCTTAGTTCGGAGTTCATGGGTGGGATTCTTGTTCTCCCCCGAGTCTTTATTAGATATGCATTTATCGGAGTCATTTTAATAGATTGTGCAGTCTTATCCTATTAGCTGTCACATTGCAACTGGCGGTTTTAAGCTCATCGTCAAGACGTGTAAGGAAAGCCATAAGATTTATAAAGTTTTATCTAAACTGGGGATTAGCAATGCCTCCTTTAATCAAATCGCCCCAGTTCCATTTGGAAGACTCGACGCCAGGTGTACAGAAATGCAGAAATAGAAATAGCGATGGTGGCTAGAGTCATTTCTGGGCTCATATGGAAAGAAATTTTGTGTGCACAGTGCAAAAATAATAGCATTCGTACAAGATGTATCTAGTTTCAGTCTAGATTAGTGTAGCCTAGAACAGTATAGTATAGTATAGTATAGTACAAAAGGCTAGTTTGTTGCTTGTTAGATTTTTGATCATAAGTAATAACGGTGAAGTGATGAGAAACCGTAGTTTTGGAGCCACAGTTAAAGTGGGATGTTGCCTCACGGTTGTTAGTTTTAGTTTAGATAATACATCTTTGAAACGTTCGCGACAGTGTCGTAAATATTTCCTTACTTAAGAAGACAGCGTTCGTCTTTCTCTCGTTTTTTTTTTCTCTCAAAAAAATTAGTATTGTTCATTGTTACGGTATGTTAGCATTACATTCTGCCACGCTGTCACAAACCTCTGAATTTTGCTGCACTTCACCAGCCACACCAACCACAACATCAGCCAGGGTGCAGGCTAGCCATCTGTAGGGGTGAACTCGTCTTTATGTCTTTTCAGGACCAGCAGCAGGTCTTTGTCAACGGAATTTGTGTATTTTGTTGCATTTGTGACTCAACCGATGGTGTCATGAAAGGGTTTTTTAAATACAAAATGTATTATTATTATTATTATTATTATTATTATAAGCATTATTATTATTATTGGTTTTATTGTATTATTATTTCCCTTAATCAGTATTAACATGCCTAGCTAGCTAACTCTCTTACCCAACTTTTAAGATAAAGTGCATTTTTCCTCCCACTGAAACTGTGATGATTTGTTTCGTGGACATCACGGCCCTAAACTTAACTATAAGTTAATAAAAAATATTATTCTTTAGCAGCTACAAAATTCTTAAAGTTGGCAAAATTTCTGTGTTATAAATGGGGGGGAAACGACTTTGGTTTGGGAAAATGATCAACTTCGAGGTGGTCTCAGTGATACCGCTTCATCCCACCGCCCCGTCGTTGATTATTTTCCCATAACAGCACTCCTCCATGCGTTTTATTCCTTACATAATAAGCATTGTGTAAAGCAGCCTTTAGATGCACTGTGTACTCGAACATCGTGTTTATAATATAATCTTATGGATATGGACATTGCAATGCCTAGCCTGAGAGACACAGAATGACTGACCTCAGAGCAGGTCTGTCTCATATCATTACTTATCGACTGGATAAATTGAGTCTTGGGTAATATATGAACCTGTATATTTGTATTATAGCAAACACTGATCTGGCTAAGTGTACACAGGTTTAAAAAAAAAAAAATCCATTTTTGCACTTTTGCATGCGACTATTATTTACCCTATTTTTCTTGAACTTTAATTTTATGTCAGGTTTATATTATTTTAAATGCTGTTAATCAAGTTAATTTTTATTATACATGCATTATTTGTATGTTTTATATTGGTATTATTTTTTTTCATTATTTTTATAAGAATTTTTTTTTAATCTATAAAAATGTGATATTTACATGGGAATCACGAGTCTGCCCTTACCACTTGCTAACGAATTTGATTTCTTCTGACTTTCTGAATCCAGAACCAAGTGAAACCATGTATTAGATACTCAGAACTCTATGTAGTTCCTACTAGAACATCAGACGTTTTAAGAAACACCAGGACATACCGTAAGAGTGTCGGAAATCACACCATGTAGTGCACTCATTACAGAGGGTCCAATTTTAGGTCCTATTAACAAGGAAATATGGAGTAGGACACCATTTAGGACGCGATTTATTATTTTCAATTGTCCGTATGGTGCGGTCTCAGTGGCTGAGGGATTATATATTCCCATAATGCACTCGCGTCAATGGCTGGGGTGAGTTTCCAGATGTGACATTCAAGTGTGCAGTGGCGTAAAGTATACACATACAACTGAAGGGTATTTCTTTATGATCCGTGTGCGGTGAGTCAGGCTTAGCTGAGGGCTTTATTGTTAAAATGTTAACGAGGAATAGCCTGCTGAGTTAGCAGCCTCATATACATATATATACACACGCACACACACACTAATTTCTGGACTCATCGGAATATATGCCGCACCCACTAAATTTTAAAAGGAAAAAATATTTGTACATATATTAGCCGCACCAGACTATAAGCCGCAGATATATACGTTGTGAAATGAGATATTTATACAAGAAAGTTTTTATAAATGTTTATTTACATACCTTAATGTGCGT
>JAQLOM010000009.1:13839248-13856482 GCA_030068315.1 Chrysichthys thysi | reverse complement strand
GCCGTAGCCACATCAGCAGTCCTCATGCCTCCCTGCAGCATGCCTAATGCACGTTCACGCAGATGAGCAGGGACCCTTTTTTTGGGACTCTTTTTTTGCTGAGTATATATAACCGCAGTTAAATGTGCCTGTGTAGCACTGCGTACCTAATTAATTCTCTTGCAGAGCAACATGTGTTGCATTTATCATGTATTATTTTGAATTATAGGTGCTTTCAGAGTCATTTACACTCACATTTGCTTTCCATTAAAGACAATTTGCCTATTAACTGCAAGCAACTTCCTGTTTAGGATAAATCTCTTTTTTTTCCCCCACAGTCATTTATGTTCCTGTGGAAAAATAAAGTACAACAACAATGAAAATACTAAACCATTAGCCATAAATTGAACTCCACTGATGGAAGGAAAGCGTGAAGGTGTTTCAACATCGGAAACAGTTTCTACGGCACCGTACGAAGGACCGCTGTGCTCTCTGTTAACTTGCATGTACACCGTTTGTCTTTAGAACTGCCTTTAATATTTATGCAGCTTGTGAATCCTCTGGATTTTAATATTTACCCACCATCATTTGGATAATCGTTTGGAGACGCTGTACAAACATTCAACAAAACCATGTATGAGCTCAATAACACGTCAGGTGACTTTCATGATGCGGCTTATGGAATAATTACAAACACTAAGGCGGATATGGCTGTTAAGTAAGGAATAAAACATTCAAGGTGTGCGGTTTTAGGAAAATACTTCACAACAGAGTAGTGTGATGCAACCCAACATCAAGTAAAGGTCTCGTTAGTACCATGAAGGTTTTGTTCCACTTACTGCCAGCAATTGCAGGGTTTTTTTGTTGTTGTTTTGTTTTTTTCATTTATTAGGTTTATTTTACTTTGGAAAGGATGTGAACAGGCCAAATCACAGCTCTTGATGTTTCATAGATCATCTATAGACTGGGCACATAGGTAATCCTGTAACAATTTCACACAAACAAACAGAAAAATCATAACTACTTCTTGCTCTGGAGACCAAGAAGATCTTGGCAAACCTCCTTTTCTTCCATGCACATTCCATGGGGGATGCATATTTTTACACTCAACAGTACGTGGAGAACAGTATGCCCTTCGAGAGGATGTGTCATTCACAGGCTGTATATACATTACTGCAGGACTGTGTAGGTTTTGCAAAGCCAGTTTTGTGTATGCTTCTTTACACCCATCATGCTCAGCAGGAGAGGGGTGCAGTATAGGAAGGCAGTTTCAATTAGGTAATTGTGACATGCAAAGATAATTACAGACATTAAATGTACACAGAGGTGGGGTTAGGCTTCTGTCTATCTATCTATCTATTTATTTATTGGTGAGAGATCTTTTAAAGTGCGAGATTAGTTGAGAGTGCGGACCGCTCCTAGTCAGCCAGAATAGCACCCAAAAAAAAATGCTGCCTGTTTCCTAGCAATCTATGTTGTCACTTTTCTGATAATGGAAGCCGTTGATGGACAGTTGTATGAAAAAAGTGATAAGCCTAGTTATTATCTTGCCTGCAGATATAATAGTTTATTAATACAAATGCTCAGAATAAACTGTTTAAAAGCACTACAAGACAAAGTGAATCGTTTTCAAGACAAAATGCATTTATTCCTATCCAAAACGACTTGTATGCACTTAGTAAAAGCTGTGTGACAGTCCTGGGATTTAAACTCGCAACCTTCCAGACATTAGCACAAAACCCTGCAGCTACGGAGCCGCGGTGTTTTATGTGATGCACAGGCATTGGGGCGTTGCTAGGAAATAAGAATGTTTGTCTACATTACATGACTGATTTCAGCTCAAGTCTGAGCCGTTCACGACATCACCATCAATCGAACAGTGTGTCTGATGAGTGGCAATCATGCTGAATTAATTTTTATGGCTCATCAGCAGGACAGAGTGAAGTGTAGTTTTGAATTTGAAACGGACCTTTGACTCAGTGTTGAGACGAGTGTTCTTAACAGTCTAGACTCGCGCTTATCAGAACGTGACAGATTTGCTTACTCTCAGCTAATGTGGGCTGCATTTAGAGTCGGCGATGTGCGTCAGTGTTACGTAGGGAAAGGTAAGCGTGTTCAGAAATGGATTAAGCGCCGATGTGCGTCGATTCCGATTATGCAAAATCACCTGTGGGGTTGCTTGGTTTTTCTTGAGTAAATGAGATTTTTAGTAGTACCTAAACTGCTGACACAATGCCTTTAATCCCCTAAAAACTGGGAATAGAAATTGTGGACTGAAGAAGAAATCTGATATCCCCCCCTTTACATCCAAATGTATTATGATGTGAAATAAGAGACGATTAAAAATGAGAAATAATGACCATATGACTATATGATCATATAAAACTTGGTCTTCCCGCTTAGTCTTCTCTCGTCATTATTTAGGCATCTTTGTTATCCGGTTGCACTAATACAGGCTTTTTGTTGCATACTTCTAGTTGAAGCTGTTTATTGAATACAAATGAAAAGCATAACTTGGTAATACTGTAGTACTGTTATACCTGAGAAGTTACAAATGAACGCGTGTAAGCTGTTCCCTCATCTTCAAGCCCAGATGTCTGTAATATGACTACGGTAGTTGTTCTGAATTTATTTGTGAATGTGTTTTTTAAGCTGCTATGATGGATATTTAATGTGCTGCTTAGTTTACTGCCCCCCCCCCCCCCCTTCTAACTCACCTAGAGGGTGTGTAAACCATAGCAGCTATATTTTATTGACCTGCAAAAGTTCCGTCATTCTGTAATTGCTGGAAGTGTTGAAAAGGCTGGTGTGGATTTCAACACTGGTTAAACTAAAAGTCTATATTTTCAGTGAGGCTTGCTTGGTATGGATGACCAGTGAGGTTATGTTTTCTCATCCTTCTTATCTCTGAATGTCTCAAAACAAAATTACGCCATCCTACGAATGATTAGTACTACCTAAAAGATCGTCATTTTACAAACTAGGTCTTCTCGTATAATTTAGTTAATGGGAAAAATCAGCATTCCCATGAATTGAAACCTAAAAATGGAGACGTCTTTTTGTCGATCGATCAAACTACATATCTATATCTCAATCTATATATTTATACTGATCAGCCATAAAATTAAAACCACTGACCGGTGAAGGGAATAACATTTGATTATCTCATTACAGTGGCATTTGTTAAGGTGTGGGATATATTAGGTAGCAGTGTATTAAGTGAACAGTCAGTTCTTGAGGTTGATGTGTTGAAAGCAGGAAAAATGGGCAAGCGTGAGGGTCTGACAAGGACCAAATTTCAGTGGCTAGATAACCTGGGTCAGATCATCTCCAAAACCTCTGGTCTTATGGGGTGTTCCCGGTATACAATGTTTAATGCCTACTAAAAGTTGTCCAAAAGGAAGGAGGACAATCTGTGAACCGGTAACAGGGTTGCCCAAGACTCATTGAGGCACGTGGGGAGGCTTGTCTGTATAGTCCGATCCACAGAAGAGCTACACAGAAGAGCTACTGTAGCACAAATTGCTGAAAACGTTATTGCTGGGTATGAAAGAAAGTTGTCCGAATACACAGTGCATCGTAGCTTGCTGTGTGTGCAGCTATGCAATCGCAGACCAGTCAGAGTGCCCATGCTGACTCCTGTCCTCCGTCAAAAGCACCTACAATGGGCACGTGAGCATCTGAACTGGACCATGGAACAATGGATGAATGACGTTTTCTTTTACATCAAGTGGATGGCCAGGCACCTGTTTTGCTTACCTGGGGACATCTGTGGGATGTGCTAGACGAACAAGTCGAATCCATGAAGTCACCACCTCACAAGTTACAGGACTTGAAGGACCTGAGAAAGAGATGGCACCAGGATGCATTATGGGAAGAAGGCAATCTGTTGGAGGCAGTATACATTTAATAGTACATGTACAGCATTTGGTATAAACCTTTATCCTGAGCGACTACATTTTCTCGTTTTACATAACTGAGCAGTTGAGGGTTAAGGGAGATCAGATCCATTGCACTGTGTATTGGTTTTCCTCTAAAAGATTTTCGTGAATATATTACATTCCGTCTTAAATATTTAATTGAGTAAATTCACTTTCCTGCCCCGTGCTCTTTCTCTAAATGTTACTTGGAGCCTTCTCTGAGACACTGGAGCCATAAATCTGTAGTAAAAATGTAGCCCGTTAAGCCCATCAAAGCTGCAAGCATCTGAGAACAGCTGAACTTTTCATGCGAGGAGTAGCAGCCCAGGAATATGAAAAGTGATAACCTTGACATCACATCTGACAGACTGAAGGCGAGTCGATACTGTTTGCCATTCGCCACACATGTGTCAGCGTGGCCAGAATTTATAACCCAGCTTCTCCTGCTCCTCGCTGGCCTAGTTTACACTTCTCAGTATAGCCACAAGCTCTCACAACACCTCCCACTCGGTTATTTACCTCAGTCTCGTCCAGAAAGTTCCATCATACACGCAATGAATTTGTTGCATGCCGACTCTCACTGTATTTTTAGAGTCTAAATATGTTGTTGAGCAGTAACACAAATGATTACTTACGTTTAACAAGGTTGTTTATGATGTTGTACTCTGTGTGTGAATTTTGGATAGTTTCAGTGACCTTTTCAAGTACTGCGTTCATAGCCACAATTTCTGGATGCTAGGTATATCGTTTCTTTTAAAGGCCTATTACAGAGGGCTGGGTGGGGAGGTGACTTGACCTGGCATGAATATGATTGGATGGCATAAAAATTTCCACATGATCATATCTTCATGCAGACTTTATTGATGTATATGGTGTTCACCTCACTTAATACAGAAATGCACAAATTGTACAAAAACACACACACATTGTTTAGCATTGTACCGAAGTACATTTAAATTCTTCAGTCTAACTGGTCATAAGGTTGATTAATTGTATATAACAGCACAGTTCTGACCACAGTGTCTCTTTCTGATATGCGAACGATTCTATAGTAACAGCAGCTCAAGTCAGAGGGATTTGTACGGTGGCCGCATAAATTTAGCAGAGCTGTTTTTTTAGAAAGAAATAAAATGTATATGTTTTGATATGTTGAAACGTCCTGTAATCAGATGTTTGTTTAACACTTGTGGAAAGAGTCTTTACTGTCCGTGCTATGTCGTAGTCCCCAAGTTTCCCACCACTGGAGCGTCTTCAGGACGGAGGGTGGTACTCTTTCTGGTTTCCTAATAAAATGACAAGCTATGCTTTTGTTTTGTCTTATTACCTTAAAGAGACAGAAGAAAGAGAGTCTGGTGAGAGAAAAACCTGTTTAGAACTGTTATATAACTATATAATGCAACTATAAATGGTTAAAACATATAATGGCATGCATTCAACCATCCGTTGTTCATAGCACTCGTCTGTTAGGGGTTGTCCCCACAAGTTGGAGCCAATCCTGGCTGACCTCAGGTGGCAGGGTACACCATGGATTGATCACCTATAATGTCATTAATAAATTCAAAATGGTTAATGTTGGTAAATTACTGTGGGATAAGAGGAATAAAACCTTTTGTACAAAGTACAAAACAGATAAGAAATAATTAAAATTAAGAGACGTCAGTACATCAGTGTATATCCTCTCTAATACAAAGACACCTGAATCTTGCTGACTTTGACAAGCACTCATTTTGGGGTGTTTATCTGATGTTTGAGGCAGTAACAGGTTCCGTCACATCTCTGTTCTTTATTGTAGAAAATGTGTATTTAAGACGAAGGCACTCTTTCCCAGATTAAGAACTTGCTGTGGCATGCCCAGGTAGAATTATCAGCTGGTAGACAAATATCCCTCAACTTCGTAAACCTTCATGGAAATGAAAATCGCCATAAACATAATATATTTCTTAACTAAATTAAATACTTTCCTGTTTTCCTTCAGGATGAGTACAAACCTGAGAAGGCCCTGTCTGAGGAGGACCTGAAGAATGCCATCAGCGTGCATCATGCCCTGGCCATAAAGGCTGTAGACTACGAGAAGAAGCCCAATGTGCTGAAACTGAAGACGGCCGACTGGAGAGTCTTCCTCTTCAAAGCCCAGTAAGGGTCGCTGAGTGTCCAGGAAATGCCCAGTTTATGGAAGACAGAAATACCATCACTCACAGGACCACAGTGGAGACAGGGGAGAACAGAGACCTCCCCTGAAACCAAAATCTAATTTCATGCTTGGGTTCATACTGAAAACACATTTATCTTCCCTCTTAGTCTGTCCTAGGTGTTGCATGGCTTTTTTTTTTCACCCTTTTCTCCTACTTGCCTTTAGTATTCATGGCAAACTAAATAAAGGGCCTAATCAATAAAAATAGACTGGAACTCCCCTCAGGGACCATTTTTATATGTGTTAATTAGAGAAGTTCACTCTGTGACAGTAGTAAAGCACTGCAGCACTTAAATATGGACATAGTGAGAACATTCCTGCAGTTTTCCCACAGTGCCAATATTTCCAGTTGTATTATGCAGCTGATGGTATATGTGAGGCATTAAAGCATTATGGGCTGCTATGCAGCCAAAAAAAAAAAAATGTATCTTGGACCGTTATCATTTTTTATCATTCTCAAGCAGATGAGTTTTATCCCACTTAATGATCGAGGCAGGCTTTTAAACTCTTATCATCCATTTCTTCCACAGGAGCCCTGAGGAGATGGAGTCCTGGATCAGAGTTATCAACTCGGTGGCTGCGATGTTTTCCGCACCCTCCTTCCCCGCTGCCATCGGCTCGCAGAAAAAATTCAGCCGCCCGCTGCTGCCAGCCACCACCACCAGGATGTCACAGGTGAAATCAGGACCACAAGCACGTCTACAGATTAAGGATTACAAACACACACATGCCTGTGTTACGTTCTATAAAAGTATGTATGTAGAAACCGTGCACCGTGTCTCAGTTTTACTGTGTGAGGTCGTGTTGTGTAAATTCTCTGTGATGTCCAGTGTTTAATACAGATTATCTCTTTTAACCCTTTCTCACCTTACTCTGATGTGCTCTTCTGCTGGTGGGGTGGAAATCGACACATCAGACTTTTTCAATCAATATAAACAAATGAATTAATTTATCACTACTAGTCTGTTATAAGATTAGTCAGGAGACTGTTGGGTTCCTGTGCATAGAGTATCATGACTGTGGGTATAGCTGCTGGTGTGTAGGGTGATGGGAATGGGAAGTGGTTGGCAAACAGTTCACACCTCTCCACAATAATATGGTACAGAGATAAACGGACATCACAGTTAAAGCTTTTTTTGATGGTAAAACACTGTATACATCTGCCACAATAAAATTATTATATTTAAACCATGTAGACTAGGTAAAATAAATTCTAAAAAAAGATCTGCTTATGGAAAAAAGCACATTCTTAAAGCCATGTGTGTCTACTTTTTTATGAGCCACTGACCATTACTGTGGTAAAAAGAGTCATTATGTTAAAGGTCCAATAACCCCTAATTCCTTGCTTATATATGCCTGTATAAACACTTAACATGACAGAACAGTGTTATTTATATTTTAATGCTTAACGTTTAATGATTAGGTTCTGACTATAATTAAGACGTGGTTAAGTTTTGTTTCATGGCGGCTCTTAACCTTACCTTTATGACTTGGGGAAATGGGGAAAATGAGCACATACTTCTTTGTCTAATTTAAACATTCTTGGTTTTTCGGAGGGGGGTTTTAGCAAACCATCAGTTCACTCATCATAGAGGGTAAATAAAATGTAAAATCGACAAACGACTGAAAATTTCTTACTGCTCTTTCCGAAGTAATCTTGAATCCTGTAGCTAGACTCTGGTCCAATGAGATGCATTCAGCTAAGAGATTTACACAAACGCATGTGATTGGCCACAACAGATGTTCTGCTATAGAAACTGTGATGGCTCATGTCACGGGGGTTCCTAAGTGGCACAACAGAAAGTGTTTATTCTATGGAGATCGTGAGGTCGAAGAAACCGATAGTTTGTTATGCTGCTCTGTAGATGTAGCATGAGCAGAAGTTGCAAAGAAAAGATGCTTTCAGATGGCTTTACATATGCTGGAGGCGGCACAGGTTAGACTTAACCGTCGGCACTTGGTAGCTGTGTGATAGGGTAGAGCTGGCTGGTGCCTGGTTACGAATTGATAGTTGAGCAAAGTGGAAAGGAGAAAATGCATGTAATTAATTTTCTGTTTAGAGCAGAGTGGGGAAATAAAAGGAAAAACCTATCAAATTTGTGAAAATTCACCCATCTCTAGTCCGGCAGCTGCACTCTGGTTCAAAGAGCTGCCTTTAGCTATGTAATTTACATAAATTCTGCAATAGAGAATCTGCAACAAAAATCACGCCGGTTCGTGTTTAAAGGAAACTAGGGTTGCTGAGCTGCAGACAGTTTTCCTTTTTCATGCGTTTATCGACTCTGCTACAGAACTCAGGTCCACTGAAATACTCCCTGCATTATATGTTATACTAAATAGTGAACGGGGGAGAGATTTCAGACACAGCATTGAAGTCTCAAGCAATTTGTCTCCTGACGGATTCTAATGAAGCTACTATACATAACTTGGAGAATCATATATATATATATATAATAGTTTTGATTTCTTTTGTTTTTTTCCTTTTTTTTTTCCTGGGTAAAGCCTTTTAAGCTGGAGTTTTACCTTCACTCGTCTGTCTGTTGCAATGCAGGAGGAGCAGCTGAAGTCACACGAGGCCAAGCTGAAGCACATCTCCACAGAATTAGCCGAGCACAGGTCCTACCCCCCAGACAGGAAAGTCAAAGCCAAGGAGGTTGACGAGTACCGCCTTAAAGAGCACTACCTGGAATTTGAGGTAAAGAAAACGGCGCTGGCATTGCAAGCACTTGTTGCATTGCGCTTTATTTCATCATTAAAGCCCTTGTTTTCATATTTACTCTGTCACTTCGGTACACGCTAGTGTCTTGGCACATTTTCTCTAAGAGTGCTAGAACAGGGCTTGGCTCCATTTGACAGAAATGGGCTTGCTTACACATGTTGACAGATGCTCTGCTGAACACTGTCTCTTTTATTCCCGGGGACTTGACTGAGCGACGGGGACGAAGGGAATTCTGAGCCACTACACCAATTGTGTATTTCTTCTACTTTTCTTTTTCTTCTTCTTTCTGTCAAATTAAGTTACACTTTGTTTTAGGTAGATGGAATTACTTCGCGGAGATTATCATGGTGAAACGTCGTCTGTACATAATCGTAATGTGACCTACACTGCACTAATGAGCGAAAAGCCAGAAGTTAATAAATTCAGTGAAGGGGAACATGTGAAACATCATTTCTCTCATATCTGTTTAACCCTCAGAATCGTTTCACTCAACACTCAAGTCTTTGCATTGTGCAAAAGCTTAGTAACTGCATCCATGTGTTTTAATATCATGTCTAATCCCTTAGACATGTAAATATTTTGAATATTTATTCTTCTCTCTAATTACTTTGCCTGGAGGTTTCTTATAAATGATACGAGACCATGCCTGAGGGACCTGTTAGAGAGAGAGATGTTACTAAGCCCTCCCACACAGTCTTGTATTCCTTGTATCCTACATGTAGATTTAGGGCAACTTGGGTGTATGTTGAAATACATTTGATGTGCTTAGTGACTCAGGTGCTAAATTTTTGGTTGGTGCTGGGTTTGTTTGTTTTTTTGTTATTCTCATGAGAAGCTGTTGGTTGTCTGATCTCAAAGATGAGTGTTAACAGTCAGGGTTTGCTGTTAGCTTCTTAAAAAACAAAAGAAAAAAGAAAAAAACAAGCTGCTTTTCTCGTTCAGCATTCTCCAGATCTTTCAGTGTCATATTAATGAAAAATTCACCATAGAAGTAGTAGAGACAAGAGACTAAGGTGTCTCACACAGTTTATGTTTAACTGAGCTACGGCAAAGAATCAGCTCAGATAGTGATCTCCATTGTGACGAGCATGACGGGGTATTAGGCTCATAGTTGGGGGAAAAAAGATGGGGAAGGTGAGAGAGGCGGGCAGACTAAAGGATTAAAGCTCTGCTGCATGACTCTCTAGGTGAGATGAAGCAAGGGCCAAAATCGTGAAAATAGACCAACATGACAATGACGGATGTTTAACCTAAAAAAAAAAAAAATCAAATTTCATCACCTAAATCCTGGATGGCATTGAAGATCACACGTCGATTATAAAGATTAATGTGCATTCATTCAAGGTGGGTTTTTTTTAAGGATTAAGTGATTTTTTTTGTGTGTGTTAAGGATTAAAAGACTTTTTCCCCACCAATCAGAATCCTAATTGATCCTATACCCCCTCCAACCCTCACCTTCCAGTGTCCGAAAGTCCTTTGCTGAAAACACCCATTTATTCTTACATTTATACTCCCTGTATTCCCTGTTACCACCGATGACTTTGATAAAGCATTTCATGGTGCATTTAAAAGCAACCCAGGAGCCCCAGAAACTTAATTCAGAATTGATGTAGCAAATAAAGGTCGTTGAAGGTTACTGGCCAGCTATGAACTACCATGAAAAACAATCATCCAGTGCTACAGCGTACCTCGGGCTATCCACAGCTCTCTCTTTCGTTTAAAAACAAATGTTGGTGTAGACACAAGCGTGCTGGAACTCAGTCAATGTTTGGGGAGTTCATGCAAAGATTACATCTGCCAGCAGTGCAGACATCATGCATCTCAGAGATAACGAGTACAGCAGTGCTGAAAAAGATCACAAATGCCTCCGGTTGCAGGCACTGAGAAGGAGGAGGACCAGATGCAAGTGTATGTTGTAGCTTGATTTTAGAAATAATTATGTTCATATGTCCACTTCCGAGGTGAGGCAAATACTGCAATAACCCCACTAGGATGGGTTACCTTTTGTCACCCTCGGGCTTGTTCTCAGGGATCTAACTCGAAATCTCCATGCAGATTTCTATATAGCCGCCTCATAACAATGCTGATGGTTCAGATTGCTCTGAAAATAAAATTGAATTGAAGGGTTGAGTAGCAATTGCGGTGAAATGCTAAAAGCATTTCCCATGCTTTATTTTCCTAGCCACAATGGATCGTTTGTCAAATAAACAAATTTGAAGCTGCGATGTGAAAGATCAATCGTTCGCTTAACTGCGTCACGTTGAGGGCCGCTTGACAGGGAATGATGAACTTTTTCAAATAGCGGGTGGCAGGTGTGCTTGCTGTAGTAATGAGATGATTTGCAGTAGACCCACGATGCCACCAAACAGCCAGGGGATTCAGACTACCACACATATCAGTATTCACCACTTAAAATAGACTTTATGGCATAGTGGGATTATTCTCATAATATAAAGCCTTTTCTTTGCAGGTGAAGTGAAAGATAGGTGAACGGATCTTGGCTAAAGTTTTGCAGGACCACATAAATGGCCAATAGCTTTCAGGGAAATTAAATAAAGTGTATTCCAGGGTGCTTCTGAATTTCATTTCTGCTGAATTTTAGTCAGATGTGTAAACAGTAGGATGTGTAGTAAGGCTATGTTTATTAGACGATCAGATACCCCAGCTACTTGAACTACAACCGGTTTGCACTGAGCCGTTCTGCAGTACTGGGACGTGCATGACTCAGAGATAGTTTCCCACAGGCCAGAAGACGGCTGAATAGCCAGACACTTTACTTACTTACCTAACTGTTTACATGACCTACTGTGAACATATTTATAGTACAGTTATAGTTATATAATCACTACTTGTTGCTATTAGCAGAGTTCTTACCCCATACACTACAGGTCAATATACAGTTCTACTATTTATTTCTGTGTTTTTATTATGTACTCAACATATCTCCTGTATTTTCTTGCATTTTTTTCCATTTTACCTTTGTATTTTATTTTCCCTGTGACTACTTATTCTTTGTCACACCACAGTGCTGTTGAATTTTCAAATCCGGTTGGTCGAAATGTGTTGATTTAATTTCCTACACTGGCACACCTCTGACAATAGTGCCTTCTGGAATTCAGACGAGATGTTTGTATTACTTGGAAATCATTCTGGCTGCGTTCACATTACAAATCTCATTGTTCAATTCAGATTTTTTGCTACTTCGATGAAAAATGCTACAGTAGCACGAATAAAAGTGATCAATAAACTCAATTTTAACTGTAGGCCTTAACCTAACCTTAACCTTACAGGCAAAAAAAGGCACAGGAATTCCGATCTGACCGTTCTCATTCACATGGCCACGAAACAGATACGGCTCGAATTTAGGAGCACGTATTTGTCCAGACAGCCCTGAAAAGATGAGATCTACATCACATTCAGGCAAAAAAAATAAATAAATAATCAGATTTGACTCACTTCAGCCTAGTAATGTGGAAGTAGCTTTTAATACATTATCTTTCTAAAGTCATGGCTAATTCATGGGGTTTCTATGATGGGTGACCACATTTGATTTAAAAAAAACATGTCACTTATATGTTGAAGTTTTCTGTAAGGAGATATTTATTTCACATTTACAGAAGAAGTCTTAAGTGTCAGGGGTTTTTTTGTTGCTTTTTGTGAAGTTGGTTTGTTTTTGTCTCAATACTTTTGACACACATTGAGTTCGATATGGATGCTTATAGCTGTGATGACATGAGCTAACTTGTGGACTTTCCACAAAAGAAATACAATTATAAAAGTTTAAAAATTCATGAATAAATTAAATGTAGTATTCCTTGGTAAATTAATAAGAGAACTACAGCAATTCGAGATGTGCTGTGAGAGCAAAATAATCAGCTTTGGGGTGGAACAGGAACTGACTTGGGCTTTTTTTTTGGAGCTTGGCAAAGAATTTCACTCACCCTTTATACTTTTTATTTATAAAATATTTTGTGCGTACTGTGACGTGACAATAAATCATAAATCCAGATTGTTCTAAAGACAAAATATCTGGAATTTCTTGGTACTTTTTTCTCCTATGCACATCATGTGTGAGATCTTTTCGCTCTAATATCCTCCTCCATCTCTCTGCAAATGGCCGCAGTAATGCTGTCTGCTCTTTTCACCCGTCCTGTTTGCAGTGCTGCACTTCAGAGCTCTCGACTGGGCATGGATGGAGTGGAGTGATCTCCTGCAGCGTGCTTCAAACGCTAAGCACACCTCCCTCAGATCTTCACAGCAGTGGCGTGAAACTCTTTAGAACAAAGCCCCTGTACTGCATTAGCGTCAGATGCCACTAATCAGTTGGTGCTTTGTGTCTCTCTGCCCCCTCCCTCTGAACTCGCTCCACATCAAAGACAGCTACATCTCAAACATCTCCGAGCTAGCGGTCTAATTCATGTGAGAGACACACAGATGTTTTCAGGCTGTGTTCTGGCAGGGGCCAGGTTCCTGCTGCTGGAGATGTCGAAACCTCCAAATCATCTTATTTATATTAAAGATCCAGAACCGCTTTTAGTTCCTGGTCCATGGGAGGTATTTTTTGTGGAGCAGTCATTAAAGTGGTGTTGCCAAAATGTCAGCTGGCCCAATGCTGCTTGAGTAACCGTATGACTCTGCATTTTGAAACCCTAGGATTAGTTAACAGGCATGTCCTAAAGCTTATTTTAAGTCTGAGGAGACATAAAATTTGATGCATCGATAGAGATCCTGGAGTATCGGTGTAAAGAAAGACCTCTTAATATGCCAGCTTTGGGTGTTCACACTGAACTAACCAAAGTTGACACAAATCCACACCAGTGTGTGTTTGTACCTACTGAGCCGACATAAGCGGAGTGATGATGTATCACAACTGAGCTTTGGCGTCTAGTGTGCTTATAACGTACTACATATCGGAAATATGAAACCCAAAGCATTGCTTTCAAAACAGGAATGGCGGGTGAACTGAGTTGTGAGGTGTTTTTTGGTAGCCGTGCACTTTATACCACTCTTCAAATGCGAGCAAAGTCGCCAAGCGTACCGTGTTTGTGTTATCAGGAATGAGTTGAAGCAATCGAAGAGAAGTGGAAAGCAATTTGAGGAAGAAAGGTGCACGGACCTGAGACATTTGAAATCGTGCTGCTTTCAGAAAAAAGAATGTCCAGTGGCAAAATCATCACACCTCTGTCCCACCATGCCGGCAGTGTACCTTTTTACACAAACGGTTAGTCGGCTGTCTGACCACCAGATGTGAAACCAAATGACACCTCATTATGCATTCAGACCATTTACGCAGAACAGCGAAGTGGAATAAAGGCGCAATCTTCCCACCTTGAACAGACTGTGTAAAAGGGGCTGGTGAGTGAATGCTTGTAATGGCATGCGGTTGTCTATGAGCAGGAAAAATGGTAAACTATTGCTTTCTGCTTTCTCTCCTCATGTTCATGTGTGTTTCCTCTCTTCTCCAGTTTACTCCTATATCCTAAAAACATGCTGAATGTGGATTGGCTGCTCTAAATTGCCCTTAGATGTGAATGAGTCATCCGTGGTGCATTCCTATTTTGCACCCAGTGTTTCTGAAAATTAACGAATGAAAGTTAATGTCATATTTACCAAACAAAGTCATTCCCGGCGCTCTCCATGTTCGCAGCGTGACTGCACCAACATGTAGCTCACATCACTTCTGTGTAATGGTTTCTCATTCCCTGCACTGCAATCACAGACCAGAAACAGTGCTTCCAAATGGCTCCAGTTCCTCGAAATGAAACAAGTCTATGAAGAAACTCTCATCATGTCTTCTGTGTGTTTCGGGGAAGTAATCGATTCTCCAGGTAACTCCTTTAGGCGTGGTGCAGATCAATACGTCTGTCTGTGTGTGTTCCACTTGAGTGATTAAAGCTCAGCCTTTAATGAAATGCCTAATGCTGCCTTAGATTGTGTGAGGTTTTGAAAGATGGTTGAGTATGTATTTGTTGTAAAAGCAGACGTGACGTTACTGCACATGCTGCTGTTGGTTCTTGCTGAAATGTATTGTTCGAGATGTGAGCGTGTATAGTGTGTATGTGTACATAAGTCCAGGATTTGACATACAGTAACCTTTTTATGTAAGACGGTGTTGAAGAGCTGCGTGTTCTCTGCCAGTATAACAGACACGTCCTGACGGGCATCTCACCGCGCTTGGAGCCGCCTGTAGGCGGGAATGTCTTTATAATGATACGCGCGGGTACACGGTAATCTTACCTCTGCAAGTCAATCCTGTTCCTGTGTCAGTCCCTTATTAAGAGCCATACAGTGCTGGTTTTATTTCTAAATATAGTGGGGGGGTGAAATGTTAATATTTGACATTTATGCTAATAATGTACATTTTAAGTTTCATACTGAGAGATCTGGCTAGCTATTTGAGAAAACTCAGAAGGCTCTTCTGTGCGTTTCTGTAGGTTGGATGTTGAGCTGAGACATGCTGATAAGCTTTTGGAAGTGATCCTGGAGATCTAGCTGCCTGAAGGGTTTTCTCTCCAACCAAATTCTAACCCACCCCTTTTCGTTAATCAAGAACTTCTTAAGGCAATGATTGAGTGGTTAGGTGGGGATGATTATGGTTGGAGCTCATGTCTTCAGGGGGATAGATCTCCAGGTCCAGGATCGGTGACCACTGGCCTGTGGGTTCCAGCTCATTTTGAAGCTGTTTTCTTGCAAAACTGGAGATATTGGGTCAGTTGAACCAGGGATGCTCATCTGTCTCAGACATTACTGCGGTGAATGTGGTGTTGAAAGTGCAGAATTTCAGCAAAAAAAAAAAAAGGCTTGAAATTGAATTACAGTGAAGGAAAAAAACGTTCCGGCACCCCCCTGCGAAAGGTGAAATCCGCGAAATAGCTCCGTCACATTCATTTTATTATTTGTATATATATATATATATATATATATATATATATATATATTAAGCCTTTATAAACAATTTGGACTCTCTTATTAACCTTTTCCGCACTCTTATAAACATGTCCTATGCTCTTAAACACTTTCTACACTTAAACATACGTAATTTTAACATGTAAAATTTTACATGCGTACTTACTGGCGGTGAGGTCACTTCCTGTTTACTAGCTCAAGCGGAAGTGGCGTACACCATCACTGTGCATTCATCCGCTGATGAAATACAGGTGTTTTGTTTCGATTTAAATGTTCTTTTTATGTTTGAATGAACATTTTTTGAAAAAAAAAATTATATTTTAGATTTTATATTCCAGAGTCCCACGAAAGCCACAAAATTCCACAAATCAAAATTTGAAAATCCGTGATGCACTGAACCCGCGATAGGTGAACCGTGATATTGCGGGGGTTCACTGTATTTGAAATGTGCACAGTGTCTTTATTAGCTTCTAGTCTTGAGGAGTTAAATGCATATTTATTTATTTATTTATTTATTTATTTATTTATTTATTTATTACTTCTGTAACGGTGATCAAAAATGAATATAGTCTTTTATTAAAAAAATAAAATAAAACAAGCCTCAAGTTAAAGTACTATGATTTAATTATCCTCCAAAAAAATTACAATTAGACTGACTCGTATACTGAGAGTAAATGTAGTTTGTTACTTTTCATCCCAGAACCTGATCTTATTTTTAAAGGCCGCCCGTCTCCTTTGTCGTTTGCAGGAGAACCGTTACGAGACGTACGTGAAGCTGTTGAAGGATGGTGTGAAGGAACTCCTGTCTGCTAAAGAGAACGACGCCGCTCTGAAGAAATCCCAGTCCAGCCCACACCTCAACCAGGAGTCCCAGCCGGCCGCGGCTAAAATCAAGCGCAACACGTCCGAGAGGAAGGACTACCGTCCCGAGACGCCCAAGGTCACATAGGCGCCTTCGCCCCTCTTGAACCCAAGAGCCATTCTTCACGACATGTGAATATAGTTTCATGTAATTTATTATCTGCCACTGTTGTAAACGGAAAACTGTTGTGTAAAATGTAATTGAATTGATACTCGTCCTCTTTAGATCGACCGGTGCTCGTGTAGCTGTTCGTAGGAGACATTACTCACATCCGTGTGGTCCTTTGATTTCGTTTTCACGTCGTTGACATTGTTGCAGTCGTCACTGTCGTGATGAGCGTGCGTGTGATTTCCTCGACGAGACTTCGTCCGCTCGATTCGTTCCCGCCGTGTCGCGTCTCGAGACTTGATTTGCCTTTTCGCTCGAGAGGAGTAGAGTGCTTTCTCGCCCTCCAGTTCAGTGCCGATTTCCACACAGCAGTTTCTTTGTGCATACAGTAGGCAGTAGACGTGTTCTTTCTCCGAAGGTCGTTTTTAGTATGGAAATGAAGCGCACATTTCAAACCACAGTTTATGGGCATGTGAGGCTTTCAGGAGAGAACTGACAGGAGACTCGAATGCTTTTCTCTTAATTAACAGGAACGTTCTTTTAAGAGAT
>JAQLOM010000009.1:13778727-13813133 GCA_030068315.1 Chrysichthys thysi | reverse complement strand
AGGATTAAGCAGCAGAAGATGAGTGAGTGGGGAAAAAAACCCCTGGGTCTTATTTTTTTTTAAGGTGTCTGCTTCATTGGTTTGCTCAGATCTTTTAGGGAAGAAGTACATAAGTACTACTGTCTGGATCTTTTTAAACCCTTGGTGTTTAAATGGCTTGGAATCTGGGCATATGAGGCGAGCACTGTGAGTAAGTATGACTCTTCACCTTCACTGATATTTCAAACATGCCTAATGATTGCATGCAACTGCAAATGCAAATGGCATTCTGTAGAAGGATCAGAGCTAAGCACTCATTGACTAAATGTCTTGAATAGTTTCAGGGATTAAGACAGGTCTGTTTTATATCATCACCATGTGAGAATGTAGTTAATGTCTTCAGAAATTTGGGCTTCAGCTGGATGCACGTACACAACACTTATGTGCTCTATGGAACCTTTGGCTTGGAAACCACATTTGGCTGGTTTTCTGTTTTCCAATTTTCACTTTTTTTTTTTTCCTTTAATTGTTGACTGTTGCCTACAGTGCATGATCTCTCTCACATGGCAGGCTCTCTCAACAGCTGCCGATCCTCTGATCTCAGTTCTTACTTCACTGTTGGTCCATGTCTAATACAGTGTATCACACGATCAGAGAAGGTCAATTATGGAGCAGGGGGAAAGGAAAATGTGTGTACCACAGAAGATCAGTGCCAATTTGACTTTTGAACTGGAGCACAGTGAACAAAACTATCATTTCTGTTTCCTTTCCCTGGCATTGCACAATTTCATGTTCTGGTTCTTTCATTGTGGAGTATGAAAAATGATTGTACCCCAGAGAAAGCTTCAAACACTTTCATAGGCTCTGAACAGTTTTCAAGAACAGCCCAATCTGGCACCTAAATGTCCTTTCTATATGTAGGTTCTTTGTTATCTGTAAACATTTCCTACATCCTCCAATAGTCTAGCTCCTTTTAATCAGATCCCCAAGCTAAGCCAAGACTTTCTTTTTATCTTCATCAGCAAATGCAGAAATCCTGACACATCTTATCAAAGACAAGGGAATTTTATAGATGAATCTTTCCAACAAGCTTACAGTGAAAACTTTTCAGCCCTAGTGAGACAAATGAATGACGTATAACATATGCAGCTCTTTTGAGACTTTCACACTTCAGTAGTTGACTATGAAAAACATTGTGGAAATGAATGTGGACTTGAGTTTTGTATATCCATGCACTCCAACTGGGAAGAGACACCTCAGTTTCCTTTCCTCCCCCTTTCATAATTGGTTCATATTTTTTAGTGATCGTATTCTCAGTCTTATTCAGCTCATTTTTCCATTACCTACACTGGATGACGTGAACAACTGAAGAAGGGAATTTTTATGCATGCCATGAGGTTAACCATTCTGCAAGACCTTTAACATGGTTGCTCTATAAACTGTTGCGTTATGTAATACGGCTCACATGAACTCCCCCAATGTGCATTTATAGGATCGTGGACAATCTTTCATGGCGTGAGCATGAGGTCCATATATCTGTGGGGAAATTCACAAATCGCACATTAAAAAGTGGCCCTATAACCAAGCATCTGAGATTTTTTTGTTCTTACAGAGATGAGCTTACATGCGCAAGCACAACCACAAGCACAGTTTGCAAGATTTTGGTTTCACTAATCCTAAAACCGAAAGCAAGCTTGGAGATTTATAGATGTGTTGATTGCATTTGTTTATGGACAGCATGTAATTTCATCCCTATCTTGATCTTGTTTTCAGAACGATAGCGACCCCCAAGTCACACTTAGTGACTCACTTAGTTTCATTACATCACTCAGATGAACAGATTCCTCATTCGATTTTAGTACTGGATTATTATTGTTGTTTATTATTATTATTATTATCAACCCTGCTGTTATTATAAAACAGTATTATATGCTACCGTGGGTGCTATATCTAGGATTTTATTAAAGAGCAGTTGATTTTGGTCTAGCATTTTAGATTACACAATTTGTAATCACAACTTGGCTTACCAAAGAAGCACCGTCACTGTGAGAGGAAGTGCGATAGATATGGGTTGGGGTTTTTTGTGTATTTGATGGAAAAGCTATAGAAGTTGGCTTATCTCTAGACTTGTGAGCAGTGCAGGTGGAACAAACAATGGCTAACTTTTGATCTCATACAGCACATTCACATGGAGCTGATAGACTGAATGGTTGGGTGTGCACTGAGTGTTGGAGTGTGTCAAGTAGAAACAAACGAGTGAGTTACTCATTATTTTTAGCAAGTCCATCGAGCTGGCAGTTTACATTGACTTTGGGTAAACTATTTACTCTGCCCCACATCGAGTGGGACACAAAATGTCCCTGTTTGGACACAGTATTTTGGGGGTATTTCAATACCAGGACGTTAAAAAAAAACAACAAAAACCTTAATAACTTCATTTAAACGTCAGTGATGTCAATAACAGCATCCAGTTTAGCAGTCTGCTCCAGTTCTTCTGACAGTCTGATGAACTACTGTGGTAAATTCCATACTTACATGAAATACATGAATGCATTAAAGGATCAGAGTGAAACCAGTGCATGTGAAAAGTGCAGTAGCTGTGAAATAAATGAAAGGCCAATCTCACTTGTTCTATGTAGCTCCAGGTGTTCAGACCAACAACGTGACGCCCCAAGCAGGACTGTAGAAGTCCCTGCTTGGTCAAGCCCCCCCACTTGATTGAATATGAAGAGCTATTTCAGGAAAAAGTTAGCTAGTTGGGGCTTTAATTAATCTTTGCTATCTGGTCAATGAAAGGAATTGGCGTTATCTAGGTTAGCTATATAACCACTAAAAGAACATTAACTATCCACCTAACAAACGTTAGCTGCTTGTAAGCATATCTACATTAGCTAGCTATCTAGCATTAGCTGAAGCAATAACTTGTAAAGAACAGTTCACTGGGTGTATAAAGTTTAAATAATTATATGGCACTATAGCGTTTTATGAATGAGTCAAGTTTCCAATCAACAAAGCTTTTTAGAAAATCATTTCCATGCTTTCTCTATTTTTCTCTCATACTTATACCAGACAAGGCTTCTGCCCAACCAATGATTCAGCCCAATATGGGGATTTGTCCTATGGATGATTTCACTCCACATCGGGATCTGCCCAACCATCGACTCAACCCAGCATAGGGATTGACAATCAACTATATAGCCCAACATAAAGGTTTTGCCAACTGAAACTTTAGCCAAATGTAGGGTTTGACCAACCAAGGATTCAGTCCAGTATGAGAATTTGTGTAACCAAACAGGGTTTGCCCACGCAACAGTTCAGCCCAATATGGGGCTTTGTGCAACTGGCAATTCTGTCCAACATGGAGTTTATCCACCGTTGATTCTGCCCAATATAGGGCCGTACCCAACTGGTGGTTCTGGCCAGCATGGGGATTTGCCTAAACTAGGACTTCTGTCCAACATGAGGCTTTTGCCCTACATGGAACTTTGCTACCATTCCAACAATGTGAACCAGAAGGACAGTGTGATAGAGCCTGCTTACAAATTAACGCATGCGCTTTGTCACGGAGGTGATTCAGAACATATCTTTTTGCCCTCTGTAGCTGTTTGATGCACCCGACAGATGATAACTATGTGGGTGAAGGTACTCAGTGATTACTTAAGGTGGAGAGAACAGCAGGAATGTTGAAATACCTACAGCACAGGATTGCAGCAATGCACATGTCTGGACATGTTTATGATGGCACTGAAACTCTTTCAGGGAAATGCAGATGTCATTGTACTAAGGATCCGAACGTACAGAGAACACCGAGAACACCGTGGCATGTGGTGGGACTGAATTCCTCAGAGTAAAAGTGAAACTTGTAGGAAGTTCTTAATAAGGCTTTCTGGCAACATGTGTGTGTTATTCACAAGACTGTTTATACCATGTACCGCTTTATATTTAAATTCAAAATATTCATATAGCCAATCCGAATTTCCATGAATTTAGAATTGAGGATGTAACAAAAAGGTGTGCGGCTGCAAACACTTCAATCCACACAGTATTTTTAGTACTTCACACCACAGTAGATGAACATGGAGAGTTCTTTAATGAAACGTAGAAGAGTAGAGACCTGCAAGTCTGTGACTTCTGCAATGGGTTTGATTGACATCTGTGATCATGCACATTTAGTGCAATACATGCCTGCAATTGTATTTTTGTGTGTTCATGCAGTTATCTTGAATATGGTTTATTTTGTATTTCTCTTGCATTTGTAGTGTAGCTGAACAGCACAGTCATATTCGACCAGGCTGACACAGAGACCCAGTAAAAATTAACATAGCATTTTACATGTCATTTATATGAAAAAGGAAAAAAATCAACATAAACATTCTGTTCTTTGAAAAAATGAAAACAATAAAGATTTTTTGTAGAATTAACTACTGTCATGTCACAAATTGTTAAGGAAGTGGGCCAAAAACACAAACCTTGCTGTAATTGTCTTACATAAATCAAAGAACCCAAGCTGCTGGAGGCATATTTACACAGACAGGCGTATCTGACAGACACTCCTTGGTTTGAAAGCAATGCATCATGGGGTATTTTCAAGAGGCTCTCTGTGGTTTAATGTTTTAGATGATATAACCATTTACTGATGATATAATCAGCTGTAAATTTATTCATATTGCATGTTACACTAGGCCTCCAACATTTAATAGAACTCGTGGGAATATAATGGAATGGTGAAAAAGTAAGATCAGTCTTACACATACTGATTTTTTTATATATATATATCTATATATATATCTATATATATTCAAACGTATGTTTCCAACACTATTAAAATATAGACGATATTTGACTGAATATAGAAGGCCAAAGCAATAAATAAATAAATAAATAAATAATAGACAAAATAAATATTATAAAATGCAGAATGTAAAGGGGCCAGATTTTGTGATGGCGTTTTTGATTATCTCAGGAAGGGGGAAAAAAACATGATGTTCTGCAAAAATGATTAAGCACTCAATCTTCTCTCCGTTTGTCAAAAAAAAAAACCCACCCAAACAAACAAACAAACAAACAAAAAACCCAGACAAAAATAATAAAAATAAAAATCTGGATTAGCAAATACAAAAACGTGTTTTACGGAATTTTTGATAAAATTAAAAAATTAAGCAATAATTTGAACTGGATGAATATTCGTTAAGACGTTCTGGCTCCCGACACACTAAACACATACAATACAGAGATTTATAAAGTGAAGTAGTATTCAGAGGCATTTTACCCACCATTCAGCTTCATTATAAGTTTGTGTCTGCGCTTGTCACTCCGTGGTTTTTTGTTTTTTTTTGGTCTGGAATCATTTTTTAGGCTGCAAAATACAGTTAAGCAAGTGAACCTGATACATAAGTGATCACATCTGTAAAATGAAATAACACAACAGACACTTTAGAAATAACATAACATTGTACAAGAATATTGATGGGCGATTGCTTACATTTTCTGCCGTTTACTTTACAATGTGCAGGCCAGTTCTTATATTGATGCTGTACCTTCCCCACAATGCATTACTGTGAAGCCAACGGATGTGTTGAATTACTGACGTAGTGAGCCATATATTCATTCAGTAACAGGAAATCTAGACAAATTCAACTGGCTTGATTCATAGCGTTGACTCACCCCAATTATGAAATTTGATGTCTACTGCTGAACTTTAACAGCCTTGTTTTCAGCTGAGAAAGAAGGAAGCAACAATAACTAATGATAATTGCTTTTTATACTTTGAGATTAATTTCACTGCTGCTTTTTTTTTTTTTTTTTTTAAATGGGTATGAATTTTCAACCTTCATATGCCGATTATGGTTTGTCGCAGTGCTGGATGCTGGCTCAAGGTCATGAATATATAGCTCAGTGTCATGATGCAGTTTCCTTTAGTTCTCCTTGCTGAAGTTAAAGGCACCGTTGATATTGTTTCTGCCTTTGAAATACTGAGACCATATACACATACATATATAACGAATGGCACTTTTTTCAAGAAGCAAACACATTATGTACACTTTTAATTTATAAAAGGTTTTTTGCACTACTTAACTAAAATAAAAGTTATTTTTTTTATTTCCCTCAAATACTTAATTTATAGAAAATAAATGTTTAGCGTTTATTCTTAGTATCTTACAAGTATCCTTTTACTTTTTTTTTTCTATTCTATGTTCACTTTTACACAGCAATTGGATCTTGGTTAGCCATTACGCTGGCTAGTCTGCTCTGTAGATCGTCTTGGGGGGATAGGCGCAGTGCGGCGTTAGTCCTGCTGCTGTCTACCAGCTCCAACCCCAGCACAGTCATGCCAGCGACCCCAGCGTTCTGTATGAGGAACGGTGTGTCCTCGGCCATGCGCTCTTCCTCTGCCTCACTCTCTGAGCTGCTGCTTTCAGAGCTGCTTCCACTCTGCTCATCCTGACTGTTCTGAGATCTGGCTTTTGTTCTTTTAGAGTTGTGCATGGCCGTGGGGCTGTGAGGGGCAGATATGGGTGGGGCGCAGGGTACGGACTTGTGCTCCTGCAGGCTCTCGTGCTGCTCTTCCTGGATGTGCAGTGGGCTGGGTGGAGGGCTCATCTCATCCAGGCCGTGGTTGTAGTGGGCCGAATTGCGGAGCTGCTGGACTCGGCTGGGTTCCGATTTCTCTCTGAGACACGGGGGTGTGAGGAACAGCAAAGGGCGTTCCTCCTCACCCGATGGACTAGTTGCCATGGAAGGAATAGATGTTGTCAGGCTGGGGAGAGGTGCTGACATTTCAGAGGGAGGAGAGGAGGGCGTTGCTGGTGAAAGCAACTTCACAGGCGAGAGGTGTGTCGGTGTTGTCACGGTCGAAACATACCTTACATAAAGATGATGAATTTTAATTGTATGAATGATCTATTAACATATTGCTGGTGGAAGAATTGTAAAAATGCTGTCAAGTGTTAAATAACAAAATACGCAAAAAACCCCAATAACTTTACCTCTCACTGTACGGAGAGTCTTTGTTGGAATCTGTTGGGTCTCTGGAGTTTTTTACATAGGCATTGATATCCCGGGCTCCTCCAGTGGCATTTAGACGTCCGCGCTGGCTCGGAGTGGCGTTCCGGCTGTTTTGTACCCCAGAGATTGCACGATTGTCAGACACCACATTCTCGGGCCTTTTATTATTACAACTACAACGACACAAAGAAACACAGTTTAAAAAGAAAACCCTGGAATTTACAAGGAAGCTCATCTAACTGAGCACATAATAATTAAGATACAGGACAACTGAAAAGGCACAAAAACAAAGCACATCAAGGGAGCACTTTGTTATTCAAAGACAAAACCTGATGCTGATAATTACATTAGCTCTCATGATTCAAGCCTATTACACGACCTGCCTTATTAGACATGATGAATGACCTCGAAATCACAGTCTATCTCCTTACATCAGTCATTTCATTCATTAAAAACTAATTTCCTTCTTCTGGAATGCAATCAGCATAATTCATACAATCTAACAGCCAACTGTCCAGTGCTTTACTCATGCTACAGTTAAGTACGAAGCCCTGATTTTCAGTCTCTGTACTGTCTACACTCTCGGAGAGGAAGAGGATGCTGTACCACTGGCCGAGGCTAGCAGTGATGGCGGTGGAAGGCTGAGTCAGGGATGTGTACTGGTTCAAGGTAAATGAAGTTTCTGTTTCCTTCTCAATCACATGCTGAGCAGGGACGGTGGTCTTTGATGCATACTGCTGAAATCAAAAGAAATCAACAGAATGTGAGCACATGTGCATGACTGTCGATACAGATTTCTCTAGGCCTGTTTACAGGTCAGTCATGACAAGAGTAAGTCCATTTTACTGAAAATAATACACTAGCACTTGTTAAGAGAGTTAAAGGAAAATTTAAATTCACTTTTGTTCATTTTCTTGCCACACTATAGCCATTTTGGAACACAGAAATTGTCTGATGGTCATGCTGACTAGATTTAATTGAAGCCGTATCTTATTTTAATCAGAACAAATGGCCGGGTGCTGGGTGTGGCCACTTACGTTAACAAGCTGCAGGCTTTGCGGTGGTTGCTGGAGGTTTTGGGCATACTGTGGGCCATTGCCCATGTCGGCCATGGCATTACGCTTTCGTAAACTCTGCCTCAAGCGATCATGCAGCTTTTGTCTCTGTTTTCTGCTCAACGAACAAACACAGATCTGTTTAAAGCCACATCTCAATGCTTCCCATGTCAATATTTGAATCATTCATAAAATTCACACAAAGCAGTCATTAAAATATCAATGGAAAATGGAATTACTTTGTTTTGCAGTAGGCCACCACACACATGATGCCAACAACTAGGAGAGCAATGCAGATGCCTGTTATTGTTAATATGCGTTTCTGATACAGCTCCTCAGCTTCTGGAAGAGAGGACAAAGCTTTTTTTTTACAACCTCACAATAAGATCATTTCAAAATACGGCTGTCTTTAACCTGGAGATGACATAATCTCAACTGCACAAATCTCACACATATATTTTGTGTTGTTGTTTTTTAATTAGTAAAGAAGGGAATGCATCTAAATGCAAATTGATCTCAGGATGCAGTTTTGCCAAGTACATGGTATTAATTAAAAGAGGCTTTGAAAATCATTGCGGCTTCACTTTAAATACATCCTCGGAAATGCATTCCGATAAATTCCCAGTCGAATGGGAATAGTTAACATACCACTTACATATACATTTGGGTTAATTACGCTGTTTATGGATTAAGATGATCTGGAGGACTGTAATTCAATAAGACCTTAAGTCTGTGAAATACTTTGTAGCATCTGCAGAACCAACCAAAGCAGCATTGCTAAAAGGTTTTATAGTCATATTCTGCTTTGACTTGCAAATGCTACGGCTTTTCACACACATAAGGCTTTAGGAGACGGGACTAAAACAGCAGCCGCACTTGGTCACAGGGCCTTCATCACAGTCTGGGAAAATGCTACTGTCATATGCTACAAGATTCAAACCCTACTGTGTGTGATGCAGCCATAAACTCTTGCTTTATATCAAATGACATCAACACAGACTTAGAAATACTCTCTGTATAGGCAATGCCCTTTGATACCCTGTGAGCAAATGCTGTTGCCAAAACTCAAGGCGTCCTGGTTAACAATTTATTAGTTCAGTTTATTGGTAGTAAACATCCTCTGAAACAGGCACATGACACAACTGCCATTACTACGTATAGGGAAAAAATGCAGGTACTTTGCTTAAAGGATAGAAAACTAATTAAAGAAACGGAAAGGAGCAAAGAAAGAGAGAAAAAGTTACAGGATGAGATGGGCTGATGAGAGAATGAGCAGGAGAGAAAGAAAGAGGGGCAGAAGATGTTCAGCATATGTTATTATAGAACATGCAAAGGTTGGAGGGATGCAGAGAAACAGAGCAAAGCAAAGACTGAAGGGATCTGCACATACAGCATAACCACGGAGCTATTCACCTAATACTGGAGGGCTGTAGGTGTGTGTGTGTGTGTGTGTGTGTGTGTGTGTGTGTGTGTGTGTGTCTTGAACAGAATCTGTCAGAGGTCTGCATGAATAATTGAGGATATCCTTTACTGCCATTCAGGCTGCGTGTGCTGATGCGCCCTGCGTATCAAACACTCTCGAGCACTGATGCAGCCTTTATGCTTTAACGCAGTGGAAATGTTGACTATTCTAAGAGATTAGGATTTAAAAGTCCTCATTCTTTGAACGACTGTACTGTTGGGCATTAGAATTACAGCGTTAATGCAATGTGGAGCGAAATCACTTCTGTTATGGCTGTATGATCCCTTCAATAGCAAAAGGAAACTGGCTAGAGTTGAAGGAAAAAGGCTCAAGCTACTAATCCTATAGGTCTGCAAACTAGAAGGAAGGAACAATTCATACCCATAAATTCAATCCCATGATGTTCTGCCGAGGCAGAAAAGATGACAAAAAAAGAAAGAAAGTACAGTTGGTTGGAGATTTGAGTGATAATGTTTTAATGAACACCTGGCTAAGCAAATATTTAGAAAACTGCAAAGCACTAAGCAACTAGAACCCACACGCCTGAGCGTCTTTCATCTTAACAATACATTGTCCAGAAATTCAACAGCATGTATTATTACTGTTTCCAACACATTTCATGACTGCCTGTCATAAGCGAGTTATGAATTCAGTAATACAGCATGCACATGCAAACATCACTGTGCTTGCATCGTGACACAGATTGACCCTATTCTTTGAAACAGGAGCGAAACCGGTGTTCCACTGGTAACACCGCCATACATCTTTCATGCTGTTAGGGACATGCATCTTTCACTCAAGTACACTATTCAAACCCTTGAGTGTGATGAAAGCATAAGTAACACCAAAATCAAAACCAAAAGTTTTTACTGCTTTCACAGTCATGCTGTTCATAGTTAAGACACATACAGACCCAACAACATGTATGATGTATCCTTGTATGCTCATGTATGAACATACACTCACCGGCCACTTTATTAGGAACACCGGCACATCTGTTCATACATCCAATCAGCCAATCATGTAGAAGCACAGGCTCAATGAAACTGTACAATTGAAAACCATCTTCCTGATCTTTTTCCAGTTTCCTGTTTTCATCTGTCCGGTTTCAGTGAACATGTGCCCACTATAGCCTCAGATTCCTGTTCTTGGCTGACAGGAGTGGAACCCGATGTGGTCTTCTGCATGTTAAGCTGTTAACCTCAAGGGTTGATGTGTTGTGAATTCTTAGATGCTTTTCTGCTGTGGTTATTTGAGTTAATGTGGAGGGCCCTGTGAGCTCAAACCAGTCTGACCATACTCCTCTGACCTTTCAGATCAATAAGCTGTCATCTGCAGAGCTGCTGCTCCATTGATGTTTTTTGTTTTTTGCACCATATCACATAAAACTTTAGTGTTTATGTGAAAAGTTGAGCATGAAACGTTTCTGAAATTATTAAACCGGCCTGATTGGCACTAAGACACATATCAAGGTCAAAGTCACTGACAGCACATTCTTCCTCGTTCTGATGTTTAGTACAAACGTTAACTGAAGCGTTTGACTGGTATCTAGAGATAAGTTTTTTGTACTGTCCTGCTGCAACATGATTGGATACTGAGATAAATTGCATAAATCAGCAGATGTACAAGTGTCTTACATAAAGTGGTCGGTGATTGTATTCGCAGTTATTGAACTGAATTGTATAATGTCCATTATGGAAAGAGGAAAAAGGGTGTTTATTGTTTTTATCCTATCACATTTTAGTACTGGGTTCAATGACATCTAATAAACAACTATAATCCTGTTCATTACTTGGATCATTTTTAACTATTCCCAGCAGTAGCCATGAAGTCACTAGTTTAACCAAAATCTGCCTGAAGTAAATTGATAACTGCACTGGGACTTTTTCTTCCACAGAGAGCGATTGCACAATGATTTGCTCTTGCGGAACAACTGATCTGTGCCTATGACTGCAAGTCAAGGTGCTAAGCTAAACTAGCTGTAGCTGAAAGTAAATGTGCTGAGCAAAAAGTATAGCTCTACTGCCATGCTGATGCAGCAGAAGCTCTTCCTCCATGGCTCCCATCACACTTCCAGAATGCTCTGAAGTAGAAAAAAATAGTGCTTTGGCAACGTAAAAGGGAAGCCGAAAAGTAATTACCAGCCCAAATTATAAACTGCCTTAGGTGCTGTCCTTGACGAGAAAACTGTGGCAGTTAATATTGGTTTTTGCTTCTTGGCACCCACTAGTCATAGTACAACTGCTGGTCCCAAACTTATCATGGTGTATGGACATAGGTACAGACTGTTTCAATCCAGAAAACTAATTTTAGCTTAAGTAGTTAAGGTGGAGGAACATGTGTGAGTTCAGAAGTCTGCTGCTCCGTTTGTGATCTCAAAGGATCAACTTTGGGTTTGTTCAGGTTTATGTTGGGGCTTGCATCTGCAAAATGGGCCTTTTAAAGCAAAGTTTTTGCTTCTCATCATTGAAAAAGAAAGTAAACATTATAGTTTATTTATAATACAGTTCAGGTTAATTATAATACTTGTCAAAACAACAAATTCCTCTACTGTTTTAAAGATATATTCATACTCATAAGACCCTACATTAGTTTTAGTGCAGGGGCCTTGGTGCTGTTCACATGGCTATAAAGTTGGCTCTTCAGCCTTGTTGGTTTGTGACTGAACCTTTTGGTTTCTATAAAATCAGTAACAAACCTACATTGCATAATTTGGGTCAAAACACTCCTATTTGATTCCTTTATGATTTCAAAGTCATTTCTATTATAGAGGAGGGATGGGCGTACTCCTCTTACTTCTCTTATGAAATGTTACAAAATCTTTAGTTCATCTGTTTTCAAACTGATTAAATGTTTCTATCCACTTCCTGATATTCAGGTTAATATTCCAGCATAACAAAACTAGGTTAAAAAAATACTAAACATGCGAGGAGTAGGTATGGTATAGGACGTACAACAGAACCCCAAAACAGCACAGAAAACTCCCCGAACTGTCTAGTAGGAAAAACAAAATGAAGCAATAGGAAATAGCGTTGATTGAGCATGCTTCAATCCAAGCGCAGACAGGAAAAGGAAATAGACGTACTGTAGAAGCTGGCCATTACGTAGTTTTGGCAGCGATCACCAGTAAACTCATTTGGGCACCTGAGAGGGAAACAAAAAGTCATAGAGAGAAGAGAGAAGAGAGAGAGAGAGAGGAAGTGAGTGGATACCCAAAAGTTCTCCCCGTGCCCATGTGCATTTCTGGTGTTCTCTGCAAAATGTGTCACAAACATTATAAATGTTTGTTGAAACACACTCTTCCCAACTATTGGCCAAATCACAGTCCCAAAGTAATGGCTTGATTTGGTGAGATTAATTTCCAAGTGATTGAGTTGTCCGAAAAGGGAAGGAAAAAAAAACCCAAATAAGTAAATCACGCAACTGAATGAGGATTTAAGAAATCACAATGCAGTATCATCACCATGCGAACAAAACTGCATTAGAAACTGGTCCAAATGTCCTCCAATGGTGATGGCAGTAGCCGGTTTTAATGCTCGCTTCAAATTAGCAAGAGGAGCGATTAGCAGCTTAAAACGGCCTGTGCCACACACATTTCCACACCTGTCCACATCTAATGGACGGGACAGATGGCCAGTTATGAGTTATGGAGACTGTGATTAGGGAAATGGTAGGAGGAGAGACGAAAGCATAAAACACCAGCTATGCAGCATGCGCTTGGGGACGTTCAGTGGCTGCACATACGTTCTTGGTTTGAGACTCTGACAGGTTCTTTGATTTCACAGCGGTTCCCTGTGAATCCTGGAAGGCACCTGAGAAAGGGGGCGGGGGTGATGGGTGAGAGGGGATGAGCACATCGAAAAAACTGACACTAAACACAGAACATAATGTCTAACAGCAAAGCATGACAAATTAAATAGCAATTACATTATAACATTTCTTCAGTTACGTTTGAGATCTAGTTTAACGGTTCAAAAATGGACTAACTCTATTTCCTGGCCTGTGGCCATGTTTAAAGTTTAGGTGGGCATTGAAAAGTGTAGCTGGATGCCAAGACCGGAGCTTGCTGGTAGGCCATCTGTTCTCTGATGACAGAGTCGGGCTTTCTAAAGCTCTGATAAAGGGAATCTAGTGGCATGACTGGCACAGCCTCCGAGTCGTTCCAGCTGTGCCTATTACAAGGGCTTAACAGCTGGGACAGCTGAGTCTCTCAGCAGAGAGTGGAAATGAGGGACCAGCAGAAATAGGAAAGGAATAAGAAAGATTACACAATGTTTGAATAAATAAGGTCTGTAATATTTAAAGTCATGGAATTGCGACATAAATATTTAAGAGTCAAAGAACACAAAAGCTTGAAGCTTCTTCTGAAAATACTTCAGGATGGCTGGCTGGCTGCAGGGACACAACCCCGGCTTGCCATTTCTTTACACATCCTCTGTGTCAGGGTTCATCTCCTGTCCTGTCTCTACAGTCTGACGTGTGTATCAGACTACTGAGATCTCAGCATGCGCTGATCCCTGGAGACTCAGGCAGCCATCCTGCTTCCGCACAGTATAGATGTACAGGGAGGGAGAGTGAGAGAGATGAAAATGAATGACAGAGACAGGCATGCTTTTCTTCTTGCCCGCTTTGTCCTGCAGTGTTTGCAGAACGAAAAGACACACGGCAGCAGTGATTTTCTGCTTAGTCACTGAAGTATTTCATATTAAACCCAGTCTCTCACTGGACTAAAAGTCTTATGTATTGGAAGGCCACAAGCCAAAGTGTCTACTTGGCAGTGCTAAGCTTCCTCGTCCAGCATGTCGATAGAGAGAGGCACTGCATGAGGCTGCAAGTCATCAGAGCTTTTTCTTAATGATACTAATGGATCCACACTTCTGCAGATCACTGGAATAACTGAGTGTGTGAAGAGCTGAGACCACATTCTCTGTGCATTGTCTCTCTGCTGTATGTTTCTGTAAAATAATGAACAAAACTATACGGTTAATCTGCAGCAGATCTGTCTGGAACTACTCTAACTCTGTAGGGCTGAGATGTCCTAGAACCTTCAACTGATGAACAGTAAAAAAGATATGTAGTGGCCACTCCTGATAAACTGTTACTTTTCTTTGTTATTCGTTCATTTCACCTGCTCCTTCATACTACAGCAGGTCTTTCTCGCTCTTCCAGTCTAATGTTCTTATTCTTAGACACAGCATGCCAGGTTTCAACCCCTGGAATCTTCTTTCCTGCTTGGTGGGGTTTTTTGGGGGAAAAGTCACGCCAGCACTTCCTAGGGATTTGCCAATGATTTTACTACTAACACACACCGCATTGTGCTGGATCAAAAATGACACGGAAAGCATGGAAATGCCGCTGTGACCGCATTTTACAATAAAATCAATAAGGAAATGCCTATACAAATATGGAGCAAATACCTATTCCAACGTATGTGAGCAAAAAGTCTTACGTTAGACCATGTTTGGGTGTAATCTAATGATTCCCTTACGTGCATATTATTTTTCACCATTTCTTCTTACCTGCAGAGGTGTTTGGTGGTGTTGGGTGTGACATTCACAGTTAAGCACTCGCCCCCATTCACACAGTAGCTCCTGTCCTCTTCTTTGCAACGCGTCATGTGACTAGACGTCTTGGCTGACGCCGTGGTGCTGGTGGGAGCTAAAGAAAGAGACAGAACAACCAATTAAGACTGGATTAAGAATGGATTTTTGCTTAATTCAGTTTTAGGGGAAAGGAAGGCTGGTCCAAAATCCACAGCTGGAGGAAACGCAGGCTGTGCTTTCCTACTGAGCACAGCACTCACTGTGATACCAGATCTGCTAGTTCCTCTACAAGGACGTTGCAGAAAATGACACCCATTGTGTTTGATCCCAGTGTCCTTCATTGTTGCCAAATAGATTGCTGAATATTAGAGAAATATGAGAGGACAAGGATTGCACTGGCAAGGCTTTTTGGTTTATTGATGCGGCCCTAATCAATGCATACTGCTTGCCTTGAATCCCGAACATCCCTGCCTTGAATATTATATTAGCAATATGTTCCAGGATGAGAAACTAGAAACTCTTAAACAAGCACATTTTTAAATGACTGAATAACTGCACTAATACAGTGCAATAATAATAAGATTCTGATATAAAACGCGGATAAAAATGGAAAAATTAACCTCGCTTCTCAAAGGTTGGAAGCACTATTTATTTAAAAAAAAAGTGTTGCACAACATATACTGACATCTGAAGCTGCCTAATGAACTCAGACATGCCGACACATGAAAATTAAGCGTACCTAGAGATTATCTGAGGAAAACCTCTGTAAGAATACGAAGTTGAACACCACTATAAAAGAGCAGGTGTTACCTGTAATGCTTTGGTTAGGTCTGGATGAATGGAGCCGCATGTTTTCTTCCCTGGCCACTGCTTCTCAGTAGGGATCGATAGTCCTGATCAAAGGCTTCCTGATACTAACTCGTACCACTGTGGAAGCTCAGCGCTCAACATTTTTAAACAAGCCCTTCCTGCTCCTGCCTCCCTCCCACGTCACACCTGGCACAGGCACGCTCGGGTGGTAGCAATGCAGCTGTGCGCAAGCAGAAACGTCACTGCTCCATGTCTAAATAAATGAGTTTGTACATTGGCCAGAAAAAGGACAAATATTTATGCACAGAGCCACGGAGCAGGGTGTCTGGCCCACTTCCTGTCACCGTATTCACAAAAGTAGGTGCTTCCTCTTAAATGATCACGATTAGGGACAAGCCACCATGTGCCATGGCCTTGATCAGATGCTGAATCTGTCCGCTGCCACCACCTCGATCATCGGCTGTGACTTCACATAGCAATTGATCAATAAAGCAAAGTTTAATGACCGGATTAATTCCAGCAGCAACTTTGTAGGAGAACATCAATACCCAGCTCTAAGAGGCATATAATCACACAAAGCCGTTGTCCGTTATTTCAAAGTCTTAATGTGAGCGTGATCTGAAAAGTCAATGGACTAAATGTTCAGAACAGATACTACAACATCATGTCTCCTTCCTGAGAGACAATCGAGTTAGCTTAGAGATTACAATTGAGATGCCAGAGTGAAATCATAGGTCAGGGACCTTGTCAGGTAACCACCGAGGTGGCGGACATCACCATTGAGTTAAATGCAATTCAGCCTCTATGATCCATACCCGTTGTTCGAGACAACCTATGCTGGTTAAATAATTGACAGTGCAACAGATCGCTTTTGTCCCTCTAATCCGATTATTGTGTTCCTCCCCCATTAAACCTGCAAGATCAGAAATCTGAGGCTGCCACAGATCATCAGTCAAGCACCAACAGCTTTCTTTGGCTCCAGAGGGGGAAAAGGGACTTGAAATAGATTAGCATACGTCGAAATCTCAGAAACAACACATAAAAAGACAGGAAACAATGAGATGGGTTACCAGCACCAGAGAGGTGTAAAGGGTGGAGTGACAAGCAATGGAGTTAAAGTAAAAAAGTCAGGAACAAAGGCTATTCAGTTAATGCTACGCTTTTGGCAACTTGCCTGTCAACTGATAGACACTTAAAGAAAGTAAAACTGCCACCATGCCAGCAGGGGACAAGGGGTCTTTTCAAGGTGAGGGACAGAGCATCCAAACCATTCAGTTCATGTCTAAATGTGCTTCAGTGTGGTCAAAGCAGGACTGCCTACTTTTAAGATACCACAGTTAAATATGAATGATGCTTCAAAAGAAGTAAAAAAAACTAAACAACAACATAATTCCACTGTTTTTAGCTAGTTCTTCCTAGACACCCAAAGCCCTTATAGCATATAAAGTAGGAGATGAACAGACTTTCACCCGATTTAGTTTTTGCTTGGAGTACTCGGCAACACAAGGGTGCATGCTGAGGTCACACCTAAAAGCAGGCAGTCAGGTTTGGGTTTCAGTACAACAGGGCTGAGCACTCTTTTTTTTTTTTTTTCTTTTCTTTTCCTCGTAGATAAAAGGCTGCTGGCTTGATCAGTTTGGGTACATTCGATTTTTTTCTTCACTGGTGGAACGAAATCCTAGGTGTTAAGGCTATGCAGACTGTGTTCCTTGCTGCTTTCACCGCGACAGCAGTTTAACCGCAGCGTTGTGTTAATGTGAACAGTCTACTCTGAGAGTCCTACAGGGCAGAGACAGCACTGCGGTGCACTGGTGAAGCCCAAACCTCACTGGTGCTCTGTAAGAGAAGCAACAACGTACGTCCACATACATATAAAGTAAATTCATTCATATTGCCTATCTTTGGGTATCACGCACAAATAACCCATTATTCTATTCACAGTCATCCACTCGGAGTGATAAATTATAAATCAGATTTCTCCTCGAAGAAGAGCTTTTTCTGTCTGTAATGCAACCCAGTTCTCCAAGTGTCAGGGTAAATTAATAGTCATTAGAGCCCCCTGTATCTGTCTCTGACATTCAAAACATCAAGAGAAACCAAACAAGAAATAAATCCTTTCCACATCGTTGTACTTTATCAAGGTTACAACTGGTGCTGAACTAATCTGAGGAGTCCCCTGATGGTGGGTCAGATGGTGTGGGTGAAGGAGCTGTTCCTCAGGTGCCCTACAGACATGCCATCACTGCCACTGCTACATCCAGACAGGACCAGGACCAAGATGATTAATTTCACACATTGTCAGCCAGTGCCTGTAGGAGGAGGCCACAGCATCTGTTTGTATGTGAAGCCATGGTGACTCGGTATGCACTCAGTGTGTAATCCAATGCGAGCGCCAGGTGGGGAAGGTGTGCTCCCCACAGCTCTTGAGCAACAGAGAAACTGGCTCCAAGCTGTAGCATGTGTGGGCACTGTTCAGGGGAAAGGTGAATTTATGTTCAAAGCCTAATAAGGAAAAGAGCTTCCTGTGAAAACTTCCTCTAGATTTTGATCTACTACTTCATTTGTGTATGCGGTTTCTCTTCCAGTCTCACGCCAACCGTGATATAGTTACATACAGGGACCTAGATGATCTTGTCAGAAAGGTTTTTTCTTTTCTTTTCACGCATGTACTCTAGTGTCAAAATGATTGGTTTTTTTTTGTTTGTTTGTTTTTTTTCTTTTTAGGCCTAGCGATTACACAAAAAAAAAAAGACTCTGTTCTTTCACTGGAATAAAAGCCTGGGCTAACTTCGGGAGGACTACAAGCATTATGATCTCATCTTTGCAATCTTTATGAAGTGCAAAAAGCACATTTTATTATTTTAATTAACATTTTATAGTAGAAGTTTAGACCCCGATTCCAGACTTGTATGTTCAGTATCCTGACCATAGATACTACAGGATATAGGTTAAAACCAGACAGGGGGCAAGCGCAGGAAGCATCAACTTTAATCATTCCAGTCATATATCCGCTAATTTCTTTCTCTATTGCCATGGACACAGTGGACACACAGCACAGACCACAACCAGCAGCTGAGCCCCATCACAGTTGATGATATGAAAATCATATCAATATTGTGATACATCATGTCATAATAGCCCTTTCTGAGGTATTGTTGATATCGTCACGATTACATTTTTATACAATTTTTTAACTTGATAATTACAAACTGGCTGGAACAAACTGGTGTTAAATTGTTGCAATGAATCTTTAGAACTGAAAAAGTTAATAAATAAATAAACAAACAAATAAATAAATAAACATTTTACATAAAAAAAAATACATTTATGTTTGTTTATTTATTTATTTATTTATTTATTTTTATTGATTACAAATAGATTATTTTGCAAGGAAATCCATATATCATGATCCATATTGTGTATAGTTGCAAGAGAATCATGATATTGGTCATCTCGCCCACCCCTAACAGTTACTGTCAGACATTTTTTCCATTTAAAAAAACCCGCCAAAAAATTCAGCCTCCACATGACACACACGTATATGTTTAAGTATGAATAATAAATTATCAGGTTCTTTTTGACCTATTTGTGCATCTCACTTGCTCAAGTCTTAAAAAGGCACAAGCTGCAACCAAACTGATTTAATATAAAGACAGATACACTGCACCTACATCACAAAGCCTATGACCAGGAAACCAGCACAGACTACATCTAAAATGTTCACACTTGCAGTGTGATTGATGTGCTGGCAAAGCTGCTGACCGGTGATAGAGCCTCCATGGCCAGCTCTTTCCCGACAACCTGCTGTCATGACAGACCCAGGCTTCTTTCCCCAGTCCTGCCCTGAGATACCCACAGGGTTTCCTTCCTGATTTGCAGTCATCCATCATAACGAGGTACAACTCACAGTGTGTTTCCTGAGGGGTTGAGAAAATTGTCCAGTTTTACAAAAGTTAGGTGTTGATTCGTGTGTACGATGTCTGAGTGAGTCAGCGACAGTGTTGACCTTGTAAGTGAGGATTTTGCTGTGTAACAACTGTAGGACAGACCTGCAATGCAGTCAACTGTATAATTATAGCCCAGTGGTAAAATTTTCAGTAGCGTAGCAGTAAGTGTTTTGTCATTTAACAAGGAGGCTAAAAAGGACTCTTTGAAGGTTTAAATTAAATTAGATAAAGCTAAGAATCTAACATTTGATGTGTATTGATTAGCTTCCTGGCAACTGATGCAAGTAGACAACTATGCAGCAGACCAAGAATCGAAGTAGTCTACCCAGACGAGAAAAAAAGAAAATCCATTAAGGGGGGGGAAAAAAATCTCTAATGCTCGGTACATGGTGATCCATGCAGCCACCGCACCGGTATCCCTGTCTTGATCTCTCCACCTCTGCATGGCACTCGAGCTTCCACTGCAGCATTTAGCCCCTGCACCCTACAATAAGTGCTAGGAGAAATCAATCTGGGGAAGCTACTTTGAGGTGCAAGGAAACATGCAGTCTCTATGAGCTGAGGCTGAATAGCACTAAAAGGATTAGGTGAAGGAGAAACCCTAATACACCAGGTTCTGCTGATTCATTTTCTCATGAGTCAGCTTGTGCAGACAGGATTAAAATTTGAGATGTGTGCTCCACAGGATTAGCATGTGCCTATTTTCACTCTTAATAATCGCATATGTATGTATGTATATATGTATGTGTGTATTTGTGTATGCACACACACACACATACATACATGTAGACTGCTTTGTACACACACAGCACTGAGAACCACCCCCTCAACCCTCATTTTTTTTATATTTGCTTGGAAAATGAGCCAATGTGCAAACATACATGTAAGTACAGTATATAACACAAAGAGAGTTTGTATAATTAATTGTATAAACGAGAGTTAAAGTCAATATTTGGTACTACTACCGTTATTCTTCAACACAGCCTGGACTGCCTTAGACAAGCTTTCTTGTCATTTCTTTAAGGAGTCTTCAGGAATAGTTCTCCAGGCTTCTTGAAGGACAGTCCAAAGCTCTTCTTTGGATGTTGGCTGCCTTTTGTTCCATTCTCAGTCAACATGATCCCACACTGCTTCAATAATGTTGCGATCAGAGGCTTTGGGGAGGCCAAAGCATGACAGATCCAAATGTTCCATTGTGGGGTTTTTTGTATCAAGAAATGCAGAAAGCCTGGAGAACTGTCCCTCAAGACTACAATAAAAAATATGAGAAATTCTGGTATATGTATATTCAGTATATGAAGAAATAAGGAGTGGCTCAGAAGTAAAGTGTAGTACAGTAAAGTGATCTCCCACATGTTAACCCAGAAATGCAAGTGAAAAATAGATTTTTAACCAAGCTAACCACTCATTACCTAATTATTACTTCGCATATTTAATGCTTAAGAAACAAACCAACAAAAAAAAAAGCCCAGAAAAGTGTGAAATTAAGGAAAGATTAGTTCTGCACAAGTGAGAGTAAACGAATTAATGTTTATCTGAGCTGCACAGCAGCGCCACATTAGTCAGGACAAGCATTCGCCAAAGAGAAGAGGTCTCTAGAACTTCCTTTATAGCAAACTGTACTCCCAGACGATAACAGACAGACATACTGATGGGTAAACCGGGCATATCATGTATGCAGTTTAGGAAGGTGTTAAAGCAAAATTAGTTTAGAGCTGGAATGAATACAGAAAGTCAGTATAATCTCATGATGATACAGCAGTGTGATATTGGATAATATATCCATTGTCAGTTACTTAGGATGACACAGCATATAACTACGGAAACAGACACGAGGCTTTCAGCCTCATAAACAGAGATACAATCAGCAAATTACACATTTGGTGACCTGAAGCTGAGTCACGTTTGAATATTAACCACACAGGCTTATCAATTCCTAATGCTCCAAATATTTGTCTAAAGCACAAAATAAATTATATGACATAACGTACATCACATATAAGTGATCATAGCGTGTATTTCTATTTGTAAATGTAAATACAATAGGAAGAAAAACTGGTGTTTTCTCCCTCTCACTCGCTCATCTTCTGGCACTTAATCCTGTTCCCGGGGTCCCGGGGGGGAAGCTGGACCCAATCCCAGCTGACTTCATGTGAGAAGCGGGTAGGTAGCCAGTCCACCACAGGGCCAAGACACAGAGACAGACTGCCATTCACACTCACGGGCAACTCAGAGTAGCCAATCAGCCTAATCCCCTCTGTGCATGGCTTTGGACTATGGGAGGAAACTAGAGTACCCGGAGGAAACCCACATGGATAACATGCAAACTCCACACAGAACGGCACCCAGGTCGATCCCCGAGGATCGCACCCAGGTCCTTCTAGCTATGAGGCGACAGTGCTAACCACCACACCACTGTGCCACCCAAATTGATATTTTAAAAGGCTTACTTATAATGCAAATGTGCTACACCGTTATTGTGATCACAAGTGATCACACTGTTCACATAAATGTGTTGTCTGAATAAGAAATAACCATTACATTGTATATAATAAATAAAATCAAATAACATTTACAGTGTAGTTCATATACAGGATATTTTGGGGGACTCTGTAATGAGCTGTTGGTAAGAACATAGCATTAAATGTGCTGCAGATGAGCTGCTCTGTGTATTTGTATGTGTGCTGTATGTGCATGACAGAGAGATGAGCCCTGTTTGGGACTTGAGGCACATTAGCACATCAGCATTTCTGCAATAATCACCTGAACACCGGTCCCAGGAACCGCACAAGCTAATTATTGCAATCACAGATAATTGCATCTTTTGCCTCACCTGCGACGGTGGCCTCATCAAAGTTTTAGCACTTTTTCCAGCAAAAATGCTCATATAGAAGAATAAATATTTCATCTGAAAAGTATAATTTCCATCACATTAATACCAATAAAATAATAAAACAATTAATAATGCAACAGCTGGTCAGACGACCCTGTATGAGTAATCATTCTTCCAAATTCAAAAGTGAGCAACATGAGTCAGCCATCTTTTATCCATAATGGCACCAACAGGACAATAGTTGCCAATTCCATCTACTCATTAGATTCTTATTAATTAACAATCGTCAGGCCGGATCAGCCAGATAATGCACTGTTTGAAACTGGCAAAAACTGAGCCTACTTTCAAATGAGGCAGAGAGTTTAAAAGAATAATGGAAGTCTGAAAGTACCACCCACACACATATCCCATGAGTGCATGGGCCATAAAGAGCAACACGAAGAGCCACTTTATGGCCATTTATCACTCTCTTCTAAATCAAACTCGTCTGTCAAATGGAAAGATGCTTCTGTATCATTTTTAGAATTAGTAAAAAGTTAATCAAATTATGTGCAACATTAGAGCTGCATGAATCAGCAGCATTTAAACCACAGTGTTGCTGAAGGCTCAGTTCTGATTGGTCAGATATGGTTCATGTTCTATAACAGTAGCTCCGACAGTTTGGAGAGATAATTCGTAATAGGTGATGATGTGAAGCTTTCTGAGAAGATTTTTGTTAGAAGTAGAATTGTTGAAAGGAGTCTCCGTTGTTTCAGTGAGGGCTTTATGGTTTCTGCTACATGACAAGCTGAGGGTTTCGGTCTTCACATGAAAAGGAGGAAAAAAGAGGCTGCTCAGGGAATGACTCTCTAGAGCTGCTATAAGTGACATGAGAAACTACTCTGTTTCATGTAACTATAAGTGAATAAAAAGTAGGATGCCTCAATCTTTGCTTAATAAAAGATTTATTTAATAAAATATTTTGTTGTGTGCTATTATTAGAAACTAATTAACTTCGGGGTGGTAACAGGAATGGCCCGTTGCGTCAGGTGGCACCACACCCCATCATAATTAATCAACTTTCAAGTGCAATTAAACAAACTGAAAATCTAACTCTACTTGTTAAACAATGAACAAAGCTCTACCACCCCCATATGACAAAGCTAGCTCATGTCCTCAGGACTCAGGTTATTTAAAATTTTTGATTTACCATTGTCTAACCTGCTCAAGTAAAACAGAACAGGACAAAAGGACCACAGATGGAACGAGGCAAGGTGGAAGTGGGTAAGCCACGTGTTCGGTTTCTTCATTTATACGTTTTCACAGCAGACACTATTTATATTGAGCCGGTCTGTTCAGGAAAATTAAACAACCAGTCACGTCATAGCTCCTTATAGAAGCCGGCATGCATATGAATCACACGAGGACAGGGAGAGTGGGTGGACTGTGCTGCATACCCTGAATTAACCTTCAATTTATGTCCTTTTCTACAGAACGACCGTAAACATGCTACTCGCTTGCTGCTCTGCTGCAGAGAAATGTATTACGGTGAAAACCAAGCATCTGTCACGATGAACAGGATGTAGGACTCTGATATATATGATGTATCAGAGAAATACAAAGGTGTCAGTTACTGTGGTATGTTAATACACCACTGGATGCTATCGGTAGCAATGCAGGATAAGGGGGCGGTGTGGTTCACAAAAGAGTGACAGACCCTGCAAGGTGTGGCAGACAGAGAGGCGTAGGGAGAGAAAGACAAGAGGTGGGGGTGTTTGAATAAGGGAGAAAGCCTAAAAGAGAGGTGGTTGAGGAAACAAGGAAATGCGCCAAAATGGCAAAATGCAAATGTGTTGGGTGAGAGAACGAAAAAAAAAAAGATGGAAAGAAGGGTGAAGAGTGAAAGTGAAACAGGGCGAGGGAGAGAAAGACTGCATTGAGGCAGTTTCTGTAATCTTCCACTGCAGCACTGCAATCCCTGCTAATGTTCCTCTGCAGGCTGACTGTGCCTGTGCATACTTATAGCCATTTATACGTCCTCCTTAATGGTGAATGATGCAGCACGTCCATGCTCATTGATATTTGATCATCTCCTTTCTCAGGATGTACTTTCTTTTTCTAGCCTGGAGAGGTTTTCCAGACTGCAGAGGCTGGGTGATTTGTGATGACAGAAGGCGTGACAATAGCGTGAGGACCAGAAAGAAAACACTTTTTAAATTAATCAGACATTATAGCACTGGCTAGGGTTCTGACGAATACGTGTGTTTGTGTGTATACACCCACACCCACACACACACATATATTCATTTATTTATGACACTGCAGCTAAATGGCACAATAAATGCCAATAATGTTCCCAAACCACTATGCTTACAATTGCAACTTCAGCAGAGCAGGGAAACAAAAGGAAGCGTTAAAAGGCGTGGGCCTGTCTCTTAAGGTGGGTCTTAACCGTCGTGGCACATGCTGCAGTATTCAACACAACCTGTTACAAATCATTTAACGATCTAGACTGTAGATGGCAGACAGCCACATGCTCTACACGGCGTCACGCCCAGTTACACACGCAACGCGGTTTTACGCGTCACTCCATTCATTCCATTTACCAACTCAGACATCAGCGTTGGCTTCCTGTGAGAGTACAACACTGAATGAATGAACGGTAGACATGCTGTACACTATACTATAAGAAGCGGCTAATAATAAAATGCCAGATTCATGTGAATGGCTACTGCAGTTATAGCCTGCATTCCAAAACCAAGAGAGCACTGATGCACAAGGAAACGTGCTGATGCGGCGCATCTCGTCTCTGATGACCTTGCACTGTAACATAAGCCCGATGTGCATTCAGACAATATTCTTGTGGTGCACAGGCTCCAGGGGGAACTGGTTTTCTGGAATAGTATCGTATAATCAATTATATACCAGGGTTCTGTTAATGTAGCTGGATTCCTCTTTAAGCAAGGTTAAAAGGACATATTTATATAGTCTTCGTTCTACTTGTATAATAAATGTTACAACTCTCAATCGTTGCCATTCTGAGGTTGAACTGATCTACAGATTATTATGTGCTTTCTCAGTGGACATTGCTGATTGTATCTCTTTATAGTGAGCAGACACTGCACATTGCTCATGCTTCAAACTCGTTCTGCCCTGGCCGCCAGAGGAAAAAGGGATTCTAAATCTCCCAGCTAAGAAGGCAAGAGGACCTCTGTGTCTAACGCGAGACAGATGGGAGCAAGGCACATCATTAGGTAATGGACTTTATCTGACAAATAGCGTGGATGCTCGTTCATCATCAATTTAAACGCATCCTGCTCACCTCAGCTTCACGGTCAAAGTGGTGGGGTTTTCATTAGCAAAGGGTTCAGAGAGACGTGATCGTCTGCACGCTGAGTCACTGGGGCAGAATGGAGGATCAAACACGCAGGGCCATTAGCGTAATCCAGTCTGAATGGCACAGATCTAACGGTATCTACTTTTAGATGAATCCACTGAAGCCCCCTGCCCTCCAATAGGGCATCTTCACCTTCATACCTGCCTCAGGGACATCCACAATCTCTTTTTACAACAAATGCTAACCAAAAGGACTTCAAGGGTGGTTCCATTGCCACTGCATTTGATCCAAGATATAGAAACTACTTCACAATTCAGTGTCAAACACATTGCTTTTCTGTTTAAATACATGTGGTATGCGTGACAACATCCATGTACAAAAACTTTTATAACATGACACAGAATCATATTTTTGTCTTTCTTTGCGACTCATATTTCACAAAAGATTTTTTAATTTTTTTGGTGAAGCATCTGGGTGCTACTCTGCAGTTACTCCCTTACTCTGGTGCATTTCCTTTAATAATTAATTCCAGTCTTCACCAATTGCATGGCTGATGCAAGAAATCCAACATAATTGGACCATGTTTGGCAAATTAGGGAATGAAAATTAGTTGAACAGCACGCCAGATTACTTTACTTCACAAAGCAGACCCCATTTCATCCAAGAACTACAAAAGAATTCAAACCATAAATAGCTCTGAAATTTACTTATTCTACTAAAAGTGAACACGGTGGCTGTGAGCAACCAATACTCATTTGCTAAGTGTGTGACATGACCTCCATGTGAACCTTATTATCCCAGAACAAGGGTTGACAAGAGGGAAAATGAGGAGGTGGGCCTTGGATAAATATATCTTTTACATCATGAGGAACGCTTGTGACCTAACAGTCATTTGACTAAAAAGATAAAAGATTAAAAAAAAAGAGGAAGCAACAAACATGTAAGATACAAATTAGTCATCGACAAGAGTAGATCGTGAGACAGACTTTGGCGATCGATAACGCCTTTTGCACAGCAGTCCTGTATACATTATTAAATAAGAGCATAGACCCTTATGGTTAAATAACTCTATGCTGTGAGATAGGAACCTACATGATTGCCATTATGGGCTGTGAAAGTGCTTTCCGTACTGCAATAAATATTTTAAATGTGGTTTTCCATCATCCATTTCCAGAAAGGAGAGGATAAGCTCACATTATATTATACTGAGAAATAATAAAATGATTTTTGATGAGATGACACTGTGTATTACATGGTTCCTGAAACTATATGTCTGAAAGTCAAAAGATATTTATTTCAAAACTCCCCCTTCCTCTCTCTCACGCCCAAACAAACATTTTACGAAGACTTGAACAATTCATTTTAAAACTCAGTCATTTGTTTCCCCTGACTTTTTCTCTTTATGCTTCATTAGAGCTTGAAATGTATAAGCAAAAAAAATCCTCACATCTCTTTAGGCATGACCTTGGGTTTACCAAAATTGTACATCCTGACCCCACTGACAGAAAATTACTAACCAAGACAGCCACTTGAACTACAAAGAACCAAAGCCAGACTTATTACATAACAGTAATCTTACACTCCTTCAACTGCAGATTATGGCCCAACACTGTAATTACGCTTCCCTGTGATGCACAAGACTACTGTTACATTTGTTTGTTGGGGAAGCCAGATGTAATTCCCTTGGAATAAAAAAAGCCACGGAGAGGGGGGGGGGTTCGCGTAGAACAAGATTGTTTCCCCGTAACAATGAAATGAGCGCTACATGGCCTCGTGTTAGGATGACGACTACAATCAGCCCTGAACAGGATATATATTTTGAGATAAGTGTTTTGACAGGTGTTGCCTGAAGACAGGTAAAGTACAAGTGCAGTGTTGCCTGAAAAAAAATCTGAATTATTAGGTTAAACTGGGCTTGATTCTAATCTACAAAACAAATGCAACATAGACAAGATCTTACTTACTTAATTACTGTGTTTAGAACAACACTGGATGTTAGGAACAGAAACAGATTAGTATGTATAATAACTAATTAACATATTAACAGTATGCTAACACTAGTTCACAATTATGTACTGTATTTATGCAGTGCTCACATATTTGTCAGAGATTACACAAATATACAACAAGTTTATTGATGTATATTAATATATTTGCTTTTGCATGACGTTTCCGTTCAGCTCCTTCATCTCGGCTGATTAGTTTGTGGGTGTCCGGCAGGGTCACCATCACTATCGCTTTCACTGGACTTCCTGTTGGAGCAGCTGACCTGCTCTCTGCGTTTATTGATTTAGACTGAGATTACCAACAAAAACGCATTTCCATTTCAGTCCTGGACAATTGATCATGCTGCTCAAAAGGGAAGGGCTTTTACTGCTTCATGGGCCTTGATCAAGGTAATACATGCCGTATACAGCTGAATAGACAGAAATATCAATAAACAGGTCTAGCTGAAAGCAGTATTGAATTTACTGTTATAGAATGAAGAGCAGAAACATATAACATGATACTAGGGTTACTTTTTCCTGCCAGTAGGGTTAAAACTTGGTAAACCTAAGAGACGTTATCGCTCGAATCCATGATGTCTCAATGCGCCTAGTTAGGAATGAATAGTACTTCCGTTTTATTTCAAAAGCTTGCCCTGAGGTCATTTTGTTGAGCAGGTTGTCATCACTGCCTTATGTCTCATCTCCCTCTCCTCCTGTTTCTATCTATACCAGGACAGTGGGTCAGGTCAGCCCAACCTCCATAACCACACTACACTGCTAAATGCAGCACATACAGTTAAGAGAGAAAAAAGAAAGGAATAGTACTGGATATGGGTAGGAAGGTGAGCCTGGCTGCCCTCCAACAGTTATAATTCTTACAGCTTTCAAAGTCATGGCAGAGAGTAGTTAGGCAGGAAGATAGCATTACTGGGGATAGTCTTTCTGTGTGGCTGAGCGATGGATGGGAATCGATTAGATTCTCTGCAGACTGACCTTGAAATGGGCCGGAGCACCCAAAGGAGGAAGTCTCCTCACACCACAGCATCTGTATTAGAGGAAACGGCATTGCCTATGCCTGTTAAAGAGCTGCAACTGAATCAGCCAGGCTGGAAGCTTTTCACTCTCACTAAAAGGATGTTAGTAGCATGTTTTATAGCTGATGTTATGGACTAAAGTAATTGATGTGGTAGAACAGCAGGTAATCTTGTTCAGGATAAAGAGTAGTAACTGTCAGTTGTGGATACAAAGAGGAGTGTATATTACTCTCAATCCCAGGTTGAGTCGCCCTTTCTTTCGAGGCTTTGTCACAGCTGTTGGAGACATACCTGACGAGACGCAACATGCCTACTCTTAGGTAGAGTATGCAAGCAACAGGAATTTCCTCTCGGTGCGGTTTCCCAGATATAAATCTGGTTTAGTAAAAGCAAACAAAACTAAATTATTCAAATCACCTGAGAGCAGGTTTGAGAGGACAGGAGGAAATGCCTCAGGTATTTTCAGTCAGTGAGCTATAAAAGCACTGTCAATGAAAATACTGACATGCGTGAAAAATATGCAACCAGGTTATGTTATGGAGAGGGAAATGTTTTCACATGAAACTGAGCAGCTGAGATTTTTTTTCAGTAAAAACCAAGTAAAGCTGATTATTTTATATAAAACATAGCTAACATGGTGGTAAAGAACTTTAAACACTGGTCGTGCACAGGAACAGTTTCCATCCTGTGCATGACAATAGAAGTGAAAAAGTTTTTGGTTCGATGAATCATCACTGACACACTAAGCAAACACCATGTGTACTTACATGTTTTAGTAACTATGTTGTTAGATTCATGTTGGCTTGATGTGTTGTTTCTGGCAGGTTTTGTTGTAGTTCTGGGGGTGGGCTGAGAGGCTGGGTTTAAGCGCGTAGTCACTCTTGGGGTGGGCAGAGGTGGATCCTTGGGTGAAGCAGCTACGAAAGGACCTGCTGTGGAATCATCCTCTACAAACACCTCAGGGCGTCCAGGGATTTTAGCAGTGGCAGCTGGGGCATGGGTTTGAGTTGAGTTGGGGTGTGTAAATGACACAGGTAGTCCCATTGTGGGATTTGCATCAATAATGACAGGGTCCTGGCCAATAGGTTTGGGATCCAGGTGAGTTGGGGGTTCATACTCAAAGATTTTGTCCACAAAGACCCACTTTAGGCCAGCAGTGCAAAGTGCTAAGCTCAGCAAACATGCCAGGATGGGCAGGATGCAGATCTTCTCTGAGCGCACACAGTTACGCACTTGGTCCAGCTCCAGGCATACACAGCAGGAAGCAGCTGTCAACCCTAGGCATCCTATTGCTCTGTGTTCCTCTTCATTCTCCTCAACCACTACCTCCTCCTCCTCTTCAAGCTTCCCCTCCTCCAGCTTCACTTCTTCAAGAGCCTCTTCAGGACCAGCTTCGGAAAGATCTTCAGAGGAGGGATCCACAGGAGACGTGGCGCTCTCAGGTGCACCGAGTCTGTCAGAGGAATCCTCCACTCCGGCAGCCTCCATCACTTTCAGTTAGTCTCTTCTTTCGTCCTTCCCCCGTTGTTCTCCTCGTCTTGTTCAAAAGGTCACTTGCCAAAAACCTGGCTTCTAGCTTAGACTTTTACACATGAGGATTAGTGCTGGTGCTCTCAGCATCGCGCATCGTGGCTCATAAAATGTGTTGTCCATTATCGGATAACGCAGGAGGGGGAAGGGAGTGAGAGAGCAGAGATGGTCTTCAGTGGCAACAGAATAACCTTGTTAGCATCCGGGAAGTGGCTCCGACTTCCGTTGCAGTAAGGACTCTTTCTCTCCGGGCTTCACTCTCACGGCATCCTCCCACTTGGTAACTTGTGGTAAAACACGCACAACACAATTTCTATATATAAAGGTGGTCTCTGGAGACAGAAGCACGGGGCGGCCTGGGGTGGATCCCTCTCTCGGGTCTCTGGTGCAGCGTGGCTGAGCAAGCTCCAATGGGACAACAGTGAGCACCTGAGTGCAGATGAGGAGTGCAGTGGTTGTGCTGGAGCTCAGCCAACAGGAGAGCCTTCTTGTCATGCTCTGGCAGTAGGTATTAAGAAGCGTTGAATCATCCAGGAACTGCAGGTGCCCATCCTCTCCATGTGCTGGCACCGGGGATAAGAGGAGGAACTGATTGTTAGCAGAGCGTACACCTCACTACGCAACATAGAAGGATGGACGAGTGAGGATTGCGCACACCTCTTCTCTCTCTTGCTCCTCCTCTTCTTCTTTTTCTTCTCTCACTCATGCACACATGAGCATGCTTTCTCCCGCTTACCCCCTTTCTGTCTCCGTCATCTGTCTCTGTCGCTGCCTCTCGCTCTCCTTCTCTGTGGTATATCCCCTCTCCAGCTGCTCCCACTCTGCACTCTGAACACAATGCGTGCAGAGGAGCTAGGCAAGTCTGCACTTGATCCAATTATAGAGAATGCAACGAATCAAGGGCAAGCAAGTCAGATGGTCTCAGCCCAGCTCCCTCTACCTCTCTCTGTGCTGCTCTCTCTCTCTCTCTCGTATTTCCTCACACACTTCTCCTCCTCCTCTTTGTAGACCATTGATTATGCTATATGAATATATGAGCGGAAAGAGCTCCACCAGTACAGAGACACGTGATATTACTCATGGGACTGCAGCTATTGTGTTAATGAGTACTACCTTTTACTGGCTACTATTCACGAGAACAAGCAAATATGAATGAAAACGTTTCATTAACCCACTTAAACATCAAGCTCGTAAACTGGATCTGTAAACATGGATGAACATATTGGCTTGTATTTCCTTTCCTTTCTCTTTGACTTACACTTAATATGTATAGGTTCCCTCGTTTTACACTCCGTAATCACATGTACGTATCTTATCTACAGTGTGCTGCTGACTCAGGGGACGGGGGGGGGGGAGGTACACTGAAACCATACATAAAATACTGGGTAAAGAACAGACTTACAGTCCCTCCTGAAACTGCTCCATTTGGAGTTTGTTCATCACGCTAGTGTGTAATAAATAGCTTTTTCTTAACAACTGCCATTTCAGGCAACAGACTTTAATTAAGGACCAAAATCATTAATATCTTTAACTTAATTAATTTGGGCTAACAGGCAAGGAAGGAAAAAGCACATTTCTCATTAGTGCTGAGTGAAGGGCCGCCAGTCTCATCATGTTATATGCCTGCAGGGTGCAACACTGTTAAAATATTTAATTTACATACAGCACTAAATCACTGATGTGAATGTCATAACACAGTGTGGTATCAGTACGCAATTTACAATCTACATCACTATTAGGTAAAGATTCAAACAGATACATACTTCATTACTTCAATTCCATCTGCTTATTAGAATAAGCAATAGCAATATCATTGGCATGGTCAATATCAGTACAGTCATTTAGCATGCTAAATAAAACTACCAGGTGTGTAATGCCATGGCACAATCTGTATCTGTTTAGTGCTCCAAATATCCGCAGTTGAGTTGGGCTAACCTGCTTTTTTCTTTTTCTTTTTTCAGTAAACATGAACCCTACTACCATGCCCAGAGAAAACCCTGGAAAACATTAGAAAAAACCCAGAGGTAGAAACCTCAGCAGTGTCAGTATAGAGATGTGCTCCCATGTTTTCTAAAGAATTTTAGTTGGACATATTTGCTGAAATGTAATCAATCTTATAGCTGGTTTTAAACCACCATGATTATGACAAGGCAGTTACTACGGACTGAACGATCTGCCTCCTATTCATATCAGATCAAAAACACGTTACCTTTTCATCAGTGCCTTCATACAGCCCTACAACCTAAATGATAACATTGATGATCAGACAGACACAGAAACACACAGTCCCATATACGTATACTGTATAAAAATACAAATCTCCTTTGCTTTTTCCAAGCCTATCATGGTATGACAATATGCTGCTACTGTCTGGGATTAGCAGCCTTATAATCCCTTGCACACGTGGGATGAGTGGGAGAGGAAACAGGTGTTATGCACTTCCCAGTCCTGGTTCTAACAGGCTAGGACAAATCTAGAGAGGGAGGGGTGGCATGCTCTCTTTCACCCGTCAATTACAGTGAGGATAGATGCCTCTGATTGGCTGTGAGCTTAAGTATGGAGAAGTAGGTGAATAGCACTTTCCTCAGAGCGTGTTATGCCACCCTTGATGTTGTATGTGCAGCCATTTGAAAAGATGTAGTAGGCTGGTTTCACATGCCTCGGAGGAAGCATTTGATAGCCTCGTTATTAATCAAATTAAATTTTAAAATGTGACAATACCTGCCCCAAAACCAATTCTAAGATAAACTGCATCTGTTTGAATTAAGGCCTTTTAAAAGTGATGTACATTTGTTTGAACAAAAAGCTATAAGCTGGTAGAAATAGCACAACGGGTTAAATGAAATTGCTTCATAAAGCAAACATCAAAAAACGTTACCAAAGCCAGTCAGTTTCTGTCACTAAACAAGTCTGTTAGCCAAAGAATGGGAATGTCAGAGACTTTTTTTTAGGTCACCAAGTTTCTGTCATTCTCCAAAACAGCATCAGCAACTTGATTTTTTCTGAAGCAAACGCTCAGAGTACTCTTCTCGAGATTCAGCTCTTTGGAGACATAGTGTTATATCACACATGTTCTCATATTCAGGAAGTGGTTCAAGTGCTCTTGCAATGAGAAAGACCTCACATGGCTCCAGCAGTAAGAAGGTGTGAGGCACATCAAATAAACATGTAGGAAAAATGTGTTGGCGGTACTTATTTGACTAAAAAATTAAGACCTTATTTCCCTTGTTGTGGCATTTATAGGAAGTCATGTAAATTATTTATAGTGCAGAGTGAAGGAGAGAGAGGAGAAAGAGAATCCGAGGGACCTGACCTAGAAAACTCTCAAAGCACAGTGGTGAGAGATGACTATGTAGTTGCAGAAAAAGTTATTGGTGCATTAAAAGATGGAGGGGTTTTTCCTGCCAAAAGACAGGATGGCAAGTTTTACCAAGCAAGGGACGAAGGCTGGCTTGAATTCATTAAAGCTGCCGTTCTCTTCTGATGCCGTTCTCTGCTGAGAGGCTTTTAGACAAATAGAAGAGGGCCTGTCATCCATCTTAAGAGCAAGATCACTGCCAGGACGAGACAGCATTTGTGAGTAAAGTACTGTTTCTCCCTGCTAGCAACAGACAGAGGGGGGGAGGGGTGTTTGGTGTCTTTTCCTCCTATTTGCTATGACTTTACAATCGGTGCAGCTTTTTTTCCCTAGTTCACAGAGGACAAAATTAAAAACCCAGACTTGTGTGTATATAAGGGCCCTCACCTCTGCTTGCCCGCCTGGTTGGTGCCTGCACCACAGGCTCATCCGTCTCCCACAGCGACCCTCTCTGCTCTGCCTGACAGATATAGGCGCGCACACACACACACACACACACACACACACACACACACACACACACACACACACACACACACACACACA
>JAQLOM010000009.1:13751944-13765758 GCA_030068315.1 Chrysichthys thysi | reverse complement strand
AAATTTCGGGTACTGAATGTGAATTTGGACAGTAATGTTAAACTCAAATTAATAATATACTGGAAATTATGGCTATTTACTGCTAATGTAGCTGAGTAGTATATTTTATTATTATAATGCCTTATTTTTAGGTAGATCAGTACCAATTAATGTAAAGGGACTTGTTTTTGCAATACATTCATAAATGGTATTTATCCTTTACATAATAAAAATGTATGAAAGAATTGGCGATGTGCAATTAATATGAACAATTTCATATCCTGCTGTAGTGGCACAATCAGAATTATCCATCTTAATTATTAAACCCAAATATTGCTTATTCTTTCAATGACTTTCTGAATATTCACAGTTTGAGAAACAAGAAGTGCATAATGTTGTTTTTGTTGATATTAGCAAATCTGAACTGTACTAAAACTCATTGTTCAGGTCAGTTTGTTTTGTTTTTCATTCATTAATCACATCACAATTAACAAGTCCATGTATGTCTAGCATTGATTCATTTATTGTCAGCTATGTGGTTTTTGTATGGTTGTACTGTAGAGTAATGGTAACCATTAGAAAACCGCTTGTCAGAAAAATGCTGGCAACAGAAAAGTTTAACATGGAGGGAGGATGTGAAACTCAAAAACTCACTCTAAACTCAGGCTAGAATTTTACCAACAGACTTTTTGTTGGAACGGAGGGACTAGCTCAGAATTAACAACAACAAAAAAAACATGCCAGCCAGGAGCTAAGACCTAGACATTGGAATAAACTGTAATTCATTTCACTTTACAGTCCCAAACACAAAATTTCATAATGGTTTTGGTTCAGTCTCTTGCGTTCATATTTAGCACTACCTAAAACAAGCTACACTTTCCTCATGTAAAACTAGCAAGGTGAACCAATATATTTGGAAAGATTTTAGCAGGCGGGCCCTTGCTAAAAACGCCACAGCTGAGCTGCAATACCTTCAGCAATGTGGGAAAACATTGTGATGTGTTCTTTTATTCCTATCAGTCAGCCATACTCTCAGACATGCAGTCTCCTTGATTAGTCCATCATCTCTGGGCAGGTCCGTAATTACACAAAGCACAATGCAAGCCAGAACTCAACAGTACCTGAACAGACAAAGTTCAAGGAAATATTGCAGGTTTCCCTTGGATATCATCATACCGGTTTTATGTTTGCTTAAAAAAACAGGTTCGTGACAGTTGTTACTTTCATTCCCAATTACCTCCCAAAGATGCCCAACCCAAATTTTCATTCTCATTCAGAAAAAAGGTAAAACTGATAAGGGGATGAACTCCATAGCTAACTAAGGTGTAAGGTTAAAGCTATGAAAACAATGAACTTGTAACGATTCTGAAATTCTCAAGAACGTGCCATTCATTCATTCAAAATGACACCATCGAGAATTTGGCAAATTCAGATTTAAGTGATAAGGTGTACATAGTTTCGTGTGTGTGTGTGTACGTGTGTGTATGTGTACAGGAAATACAGTGAAAGCAGATGCGTTTCTTTGCTGTACTAATCTACCCAGGAGAATGTAAAATCTCAAGAAAGGAAACATGCCATGTGCCAAACCCAAAAAGATAGCAGACACAACATCTGAGTAATATTTAAAATCACACCACCAATCAATACCAAGGAACGCTCAACTTAATCAATCTGACATTTATAGCTGAACTATTGAGCAATACTGCTTCATTACTGGCCGGTGTCACAGACTATATACAGATGTGTGCCTTAAGACTTAACACCGCTGCCTGAATGCCCTGAACTCTTCCTTCCATAGCTGTGTATTACAGAGTGGGTGGTCATCTACATCACTGTAAAATGACTTGTGTGTCACAGCCATTAAAGCAGTACTACATATGACAGATAGCTTCATTTACAACCTGTCTTTCTGCAGTACATTTTTTTTTTTTTTTTTTGCGTTTTCTGGTGGACACAGACTGCTTCTCCAGCTGTTTCTTCGTGTCATGGAGGAGTCCCTTTCAGGGAAACTCCTACACTGTTTTTTAGGCCACAAGATTTTCACGGACCAGGGTCTGCATTCCAGTCATCATTGCTCTGCCGAGCAAGGAATTCCTAATACTTAGTCCAGATACACAAATACAGGGTCCAGCCATCTTCTGCCTTTAGTCCCTGAACTATAGGGACTTGAGAAGAAAATGGTGCATAGTCCCAATTGTTTTTACGTCTGCTAAAGGAATCGACTTAACGCTGTAATTGGCTGGAGGCTGTGGGAGTTTAAAGACACTCCTCTTCAAAAGCAGAAAGCCATCAGTCCTTCACTATAATCACCTTACAATATTTACATTTCTCTAACCTCTTTAGCATTCGGGAATGACTAATAACCGTGAATCGACTAATTATTTAAGTGTTACACAAGTACCTTACTTATGAAAGTAGCTTCTCTACTGACATTTTTCTAAACTAACTTTGGGCTTGACCAGGTAACAAACTGTACTTTTCTTTGTCACTAGGCTGTCTCGTTAACAGGACACGTTTTGTAGGTTTTGTACATTTAATATTTTATCTGGGAAACATGGAAAACCAATTTAGGTTACATAATTAAACTCATGGGGCACAACTTTAAAATCTACTTAAAGATACACCATAATAGATGTATCCTAAAGGTAGAAATCAAAAAATTGTTACCTTGCCAGTACCACCCCAGTGACTAGGGAAAGTACAACCGAGTACCTTTATTTGAGTGTCTCTGGACTTTATATTGGATAAACACAAAGTTTATTCAATCTTTAAAAAAAAAAAACCCTCTCAATAACGATGATAAGTTCACACACAAATCCCGAAATCTGCGGTCTTACACTGCGCTCAGGTTTAAGCTGTTTAATCCCTATCTTCCAGAAACGTCCATTAAACCCTCAGTCCTCTGCGTAAACAGTCGGACACTCACAGACACGCGTTAGAGCTTCACAGAAGTGTGTCCACTAGGAAACAAGTGGCACTCATAGCCAATCAGAGGCGTCAAATGAGCGCCGCTTCCTGCCTCAGGTGCACACTGCCTCCTGAATGAATTTGACCACAGGTGACATCTCAACATCTAACACCTGCTTCACCATGACTGCGTCCCAGCGCAAGCGAGAAGGTCATGTGGTTTTAAAACCAGATATGGGATGTTAGAAAGGCAGGTGACTGTGTCAGGACGCAAAAAAAAACAAAAAAAAAACAAAAAAAGGGAAAACTTCTCCGTAAAGATGATGGGTCATGGCAAAGATGAATGTGGTCTGAAGGAATGGACCTGTTTTCTACCTGCATTCACTTATGGTGGAACTTCTGCACATGTTCCTCTGAGACTGGAGCTCTATAGGACTGTTTTACAGGACAGTCCATTTTACTGACCAGCATGAACACATCACCTGATTGCCCCAAGTGGGGTGTGTGTGTGTGTGTGTGTGTGTGTGTGTGTGTGTGTGTTTGGGTGGGGGGGGTATTGGGGTTCAGGAAACACCACTGAGTTGATCCCAACATTGCACCTGTGCTGAGGGACACAGTGGGGAAGTGTCAGCAGTCTGAGAGCAGAACTAAACTTACAAAACTTTGGGACGCCAGATGAGACAGCAAGGAAGAAAACAAAACAAAAAGTGATTTCGGAAAGTCATTAAAAACGTCGCACGCGCTGCGTTTCTTTTTCTACCGAGGTTCCGTTACCGCCTTCGCGCGCGCCCGCGCCCGCGCGCACACTGGGATTAAGTAATTTACGCACCTGGAACGTCGCTCTTGTCGTCTCTCTGCTCGCGCCTTCCTCCCTTTTCTCTTTTTCTGCCCTTTTCACCTTTTCCAGACATGTTCACTAGTGTTCTCGGTGCTTCCGTGCTGTCAGGAGAACGGAGTTTCAGGTTCAACCCAGCTGTACTGTTTGTTCCTCGCGGTCTGCGCGCGCGCTACTTCCCAGCCAACTGTTGACTAGCCGCCGCCTCCGCGCGCACGTGTTTTACAGCTCGAGCGAGAGGCGGGATTTCAACCAAGACTAAAGCCAACATCTCAAATTTCTCCTCAATGAGTTCAAGTTCTCCACACCTACAGCTCATGTACTTATTCAACACACACACACACACAAATGTAAAAACATACCAAATATGTTTAAATATTAGCCACACAAGCCAAACAGACCTATGTACCATGATATTTATTCATTCAGTCACAATATCCTGTGAAACAAAGGCACCACATGGTAGTTTCCCTTGTGTCTGATGGAGAAAAACCAAAAGCACACCTTTTTTCCCCTTTACCTTCATAAGTAACTGTATACCCTTAAAAACAGGTGTAAGGTACATAACTGGACCTTAGTGTCCAATAAGGACACCTTTATTTCACTCTAAAAGTAAGACCCTTTAAATCTAACAAAAGGTGTAGCCTTCAGAAGACCACCCCAGCAACTTGGACAACATTAGCTAGTTTGGTGGCCTTTTTTACGAGTACAGCTCTTTATTCCGGAATTATTTCCCCATAGACAACTTATATTGTGTTAAAATGTAGATTTTGAACATCCCCATTTGATTGAACTTGCAGTTAGGTTCATATCGGCATTGTGTACACTTGTTCCAAAGTTACTTAGCTTTAGATTTAGGAAATGAACAACTTCCCATGGGAAATCCATTTAGTGACTGGAGTACTTTTTGACCTATTTAATTCAAGTGGTAAGTCAGTTAGATGCATAGCTATGATGCTTTTCTAATTGTTAAAATAATAACATGAACAACCCCATTTTCATCCTCAGTGCCACAACCACAGAGAGCTGGCTGTCAAGTGGGAACTGGCGAGTGACCAGTTTGAGGAGAAAACGGAGTTGGAGGTACAGGGAAATGGTGCTTCAAGGTGTTCGGTCCAATCTCAGACTGTCCACGCGGAGTTTTGCATGTCCTCCCAGTGTCTGTGTAGGTTCACTCTGGATACCTCCCATGAGTGTGCGGATGTGGGTGTGGTGTCCTGTGATGCAACCCATCCAAGGTGTGCATCCCTGCCTTGCGCTTATTGTTCCCATGACAGGCTTTGGATCAACTGCGAATCTGACCAGGATTAAATAGTTACTGAAAATGTATCAGCAAGAAGGTTCTAGATTCAAACCTGCTGGCTGACTGGGACGTTTTTGTGCCCAGGTGGGTTTCCTCCAGGTACTCTGATTTCCTCCCACAGTCCAAAGAGACATTCAGGTGGGGTCCACTAGATACAGGTAGTCCTCAAGTTACGATGAAGATACATTCCGCCACGCCCACTGTAAGTTGAAAATACTGTATGTCGAACCACTGTGTTGAACCACTTAGCCTAGCTTAGCCCAGCTTAGCCTAACCTACCCAGGAGTCTTTTCCAGTAGACGACACACTTTTGAATTAAAATTTGCTCTTGAAGCCCACAAAAAAAAACCTGTGGTAATGCACTGTACAGTACACCGATACACAAGGTAAATCAATGAGTTGCGGACGAGAGTGAGGAATTGCGCAAGATGAGTGATCCTGGCGTTGTCTGTGTACTTCCGGGTGTCGTCCAAACGTCCACGCATGTCATTCACTGTTACGCTGGCCTGCCAGCGATGCCTGTCTGCAAATTTTAAATATTTTCTAAATATTTTGCAATTTTTAGCATATCGCAATCATCATAATAACATCATAAAAATCGTAAGTCAGGCCATCATAACTCGGGGAGCACTCTAAATTGCCAAAGATCTGAATGAGTATAAACAAATATTTGTCTCTCTGTGTCAGAGCCATGTGATTGGCAACCTGCCCAAGGTTTACCCTAACTTAATTTAAACAGATGCAAGAGAACAAAAGGTAAAACCCTAACCTGTTTATAACCCCAGCCCTAATATTTGTCTTTTTATCTATCTATCTATCCATCTATCCATCTATCTATTACAAATTTTACTTTGTTATAAATCTGGACTATATAAAGGGAAAAAAAAAGCAGTCAGTGCCCTTCCAGTGATTACGAACTGTCCAGGTGCAGCAGAGCAGCAAAGCACCTGCTTATAGACTTTTAAATGTTGGTAAGCTATGCTGTTTTTTTGTTTTTATTTTTAAGTACTCTCATCCCATGGACACAACATTTTCTCTGATGAGAACCGAAATCAAAAGCAAAAGGTGCCTGCAACTCTATTACTCTAGGATTTTGTACTTTTGCCACTATTGGACATTTATTCCTACAGAGCAACAGTGATGAATTTTAGCCATTTCTATAAATATTATAGAATATGGACTGAAAGAAACCCAATTTCTTGAAAAACCAATTTAAAAATGTCTTAGGAGCTTCTACAGCTCTTCTCTAAGGTCCAGATCTAAACCTGTTTGGCCGCATAGCTAAAACCAACACCTGAATTCACCTGACTCCCACCTGATACCAATTACTCTCTTTTCAAGTGCTCTACTTACCTTCCACCAATAACTGTCACTGTTTAAACCAATAATGCAAACAACAAGGAAAGTTTTGGGTTCTTTGTTAAATAAGAGGATTACTTAACAAAGAACACACAAATTTATTCTATCAGATGATCAGATCATATTGTAGGGCCTGTAATTTACTATACTATACCTACGTCAGTTCTACTTTAAATCAGAAAGCAACATTTAATGCCCCTTATGGAAAAAAACTATGACATGCAAGTGATAGCGTCATCCTTTTCGAAAGACTGGTGCTCCACATATAATTTTATCATCAATAGATCTTAACAGGGGTATGTAATTTCCCTTATTTCCACATATTCAACAAAGTAAAAGACTGCTGATTTGGTGAAGTGATGGTATTCTTTTTGCTGACAAGATGGTGATGAGTCGTATCCTTTTTTCACTTGACTTGCTGTCTAATGAATGACCTTAACAAGGTCAGGCGTGTAATCTGGAACCCAAACTGTTTTACTACATCAACCACCTCTTACCTGATACAAGATAATGGTGTAACTGTAAATATTAACCTTTTACAGTTAAAAAAAAAAAAAAAGGGTCTAAAATTAGTCTGTTACTTTACAAGCTTCAGGTATAATAAAATAATTTATTTTAAAATTATATTTGTGAAAAAAAACCCTCAATTTTTAGTACAGGCCATGAGCAGGCTACATAATCTATGTTCTCGGTAATTATGGACACAGTTCAGATTTAATCTTCAATCTTCTCATCTGTGCAAGCTGAGGCATGTTAGGCATAGTCCCGAGAATACTTCATAAATGCATGTACTTCCTAACTCTGATTTAATCTTACAGTTTTGTTTCACTCCGTGGGTGTTTAATGAAACTCAGGTTGCATGTGATGCATGATGTCACCAGGTGGACTGGGGAAGGACAAAAAGGGGGAAGGGGGTTAAAGACAGGTAGGACAGAGGAAATCACAAGCGCTTTTTTTTTTCTTTCAGAACTTTCACCCTCCTTGACTGATGCGTCACAAAGGAACATGCACAGTCAATTTCAGAGTGAGCCAAGCCTTTGGAATGTGGCGTTTTTGAAAGGGCGCATGGGACACACACTGCAGCAGAGATGGGCTCAGCCGTGAAGGGCAATAAAGCATGTGTTAACAAAACCAGAGGTTGTATTCCTCCCGGAGCTTACAAAGAGACTGCAGGTTATGTGGGAGGAAAGTTTTCTGAAGGACATGAAAGAGATTAATGAAGCAAAACGTTACACTAAAATTTAAAGGAATACATACGGAAAAATCTACTCTGGACTCTGGGGCATAGTGATATTAAACAAAAATATCTTTAAAAAAATAAAATGTTGCTGTGTTGATGACATTATTACAACCAAGTATATCTTTTTCTTTTTTCATTGAAATAAAAACAAAATAATTTTGCCTAGCTCAAGCCGGGCTAGGGCACAAGTCAACACATGGTCAAAGTGAGCAAGCAATGTACACTGTTACTTTTTTTTTTTACATCCAAGAAAAAGTCAGCTGAATGTGTTGTGTTTAAAATTTTTGAATGTTGAAGTTTTCTTTTTTTTGTCTGTGGGAAGTGTCTGCATTTATTGTATTATAAGAGTCATCCTAATAATACTACTAAGTAATAATAATAATTGATATTAATACTAAACAATTATGTATAATAACCATTAAGCAATTATGTTACAGTAATGCTACAGTATAAACACTAAATTACTATAAATGTCAACTTGACATTTTACTTCCTTTCAGGGTAACTGGACACTAACACTGCTTCAACTTGGGTTAGAACAGTTTAAAATCATTGTTATTATTATGGTTTATTCATATTAAGACACATTATACTCTTTAAAATGATATTTTTTCTTCAGTGCCAGGACTTCAGTACAGCCGACACAGTCTGACTGGTGCAGTTTTTCTCAAATTTTATTAATATCCAGGTAGCGAAACTATTTGGCTAATGGCTATATTTTGTGAAAATGTCATTATAAGCTATGAAATTATTAACTAGCTAACTGCTACTAACGTAGAAAAGATATGTACTGTTGCGCCGTTAGTGCTGGATTGAAATTGATAATTAAATAGTTATTTTTGCTGAACACAAACTGATTGTGTATACATTTATGGCTTAAGATCCCTTTCCAAAATCCTATCACATTAATCTTGATATCTAGATGACCAGCATCACTACCAGTGATGATTGCAGCTGGAAATAAATAAATAAATAAAATAAATAATTGCTCTTTGTTAGCGGATCAATTTAAAAGTACCTTTTAAACGTTCTAAAAATGCTCCATTTCCTAATACAATGCTCAATAAAACAATAAAATCCTATGAAACATTTAAACATTTAAAATTAAAATCAGTTCAAGGAATGAAAATGAATGCTGTGCAGCTCGAGCTATTTCATTCTATGGCTTCAATCCACTGATGAAGAATCAAAGTAAATTAAAATTACTATAATATTTTCTTAACATAAATCCTCATTATGTTAAAGCTTGCATTAGACAAATAACCAGGTGTGAACCAGGTATGAAGACAGACCCAAGACATGATTATAGGTGGGAAGATGATTTAGAACAGTTTCATAGGTGACTCACAATACTGACAGAAACGGCTGTAAACTACCAAAGAACTTTTCTTCCCGTATTACTGTCAAGTAATTATAAAGGAGAAAGAGTAGCACTAAATAAGGAAATGACTAAAATCCAAAATAAAACAATCATCCTGTTAAATGATGTCATGGGGGGAAGCCCACATTGTTCCTATAGCTTTATGAGATGTTAGCGTTATAAGATAACTTTATAATGTAGGTACACAGAAGACAAGCGTGAGTTGCCCATTACAGTCATTTCCTCCGGACAATAACTGAACATGATGCGTAAATGATGACTCTTGTTCACCTACGCTGAGACTTCTCATACAAACAATTTATAGCAATGAGTTCAGGGCACTTAACAAACCTGAAGTTTCCAGAGGACTTCGGAGAAATTGCAGCCTTTTAAGCAAAGCAGATGATCCAAAACAGTCGCCTACATATGAGGACATCACATCCTGATCACCCAAAGAAAACCAAAAAAACCCCCTACAAGAATGAATTGATCAGTGAATAGGTTTCGTGGGGGGTTTTGTTCTCTGAAATGTGTTGTAGGTCAAAATATACATCCCAAGGGCTCAAAAACAGTGAAAGTCACAAGATTGAGCAGATTTCCAAACATTCATTTTCAGTCAAAACTCAATTTTGAGCAATTTTGTGTTGTTTTTACTTTCCACAGAAGAGCTGTTTTAACGACTATGAAATTATTACTGTGTAAATTAGCCGCCGACTGACTAATTTTCATGCTGTAACTTCTTTGAAATAGTCTAATTGTATTTTCAGCTTGTTTTTTCTCACTCAAGTAGCTAGGAGGGGCATTTCTCCATTCATACTAATCCATCTACATGTGAAGCCTGTTTGAACTTGAATAGATCAAATGAGCCGTAACTTTCCCTGACTACCTGCATTTTATTTGGTTCCACCTGAACCTCTTTAGTCCACTGACTAGGCACAAACCAATTTCCCCAAAGCATTAAACAAAAAATGCCAGATTACACATTGTTGAAAATAGCAAGCTTCAGTGTTAGGCTCCGTTTCATTACACATGAATAATTACTGGCAAAACCCTTTTCTGAGACCCCATACCTTTATTGTTGATCTGATTATAAGATAACACGAGCACACTAATGGATCAATTAGGTCTTTAGATACAACTACACTCCACCAGTAGTTTAAGTGGTTACAATAGGGTGATTGCAGGATAACTACTTTACTTCTATTAATCATCCTACTACTACATTTGTGTAAAACCATGCTATGCAAAAAAAAAAAACAAACCCAAAAAACAAAGAAATAAACAACAAAAAACGGAACACCCAAAAAGACATGACGCAGTTTCTTAGCTATTTAGACTATGAATCACTGTGACATAGCATATATACTTTTTTTGCTCATTTGGATGGTGATTTATACAAACTCAATCAGAAGATACAACTGAGCAGTTGAAGGGTTAAGGGTCTTGCTCATTGACGCAAGCATGGCAGCTTGGCAGGGCTGGGATTTCAACTTTCAAGGCTATCAAGGAAATCATGGATTTCAAGTGAAGGCTAAAAACCTTCACTACTGAGCCACCAAATCCCCAATTTGGTTAAGATCTTCTACTTCTGTTAAAGCTATTTACAGTGTCAGTTTTGTTAATGGGGTGGCTCGGTGGTGCACTGATGGTTAGCCCCGTCACCTCACAGCAAGAAGGTTCTGGGTTCAAACTTGGTGGCTGATGGGGTCTTTCTGTGTGGAGTTTTCATCTTCTCTGCATGCCTGCATGGGTTTCCTTCAGGTGCTCTGGTTTCCTCCCACAGTCCAGCGACATGCAGATTCGCTCAATGGGCTACTCGAAATTGCCCGTATGTGTGAAACGTTCACCTCCGTGTTAGCTCCGCCATACATTGGCTATGGCAGTTTCACTAAAGTGCTAATTTATGCCATTTTTCAAACTGAGAGCAATCGCATATCATTACTGGCATCTCCCTCCATTACACCTCATATTGAGTCTAAACGTGTGTGAGTCAGATGGCAGTCAGGATGTAGATTTAAAGACCTTTATAGCTTACAATAACTTAATATGATTGGGAACTACACTGAGACTTTGTCAGGGAATTGACCAAAGAAACTGCGGTTTTAACAACCCTGCAACTGGTGACTTTAACTTTCCTTAAATTTCATAAAGAAATTATCTGACCTTTTCAAGTGAGTACTAGATTGTCTGTACTATTTATGTATGTATGTATGTATGTATGTATATTTATTTATTTGCTAGTAGCAATCTGAAGGCCATAATGCTGTAATATTGTCAAGAACTTCAGTATATTTTCCATCGTTTCATCTACAGCCTATATGCATGGATGACGGTTTTATGGGTCACTACAGGATGAGCTAAGTTCTGATTAGTCACCAATGTTGTTTTGTCAGAAAAATACACACGCTTTGATAAAGTAAATATTTTTCCCAACCTTCCAGACCACGAGTGGGAGTTGAATCCGATGAACATCTTTTCACAGGTGTATGTTTTTATTCCCATAAAAGGTCATTCCAACTAAAAACCAACAGCAAAAACCACAATTAAAGTTGGGTTTTGTAAATATTATGAGTAATGGAGGATAGCATTAAACATGCACTTTTGCTTCGCTGCGTTCGAGCATTTATTCAGATGAATGGAGTAGACCGCCGAATCATCAAAGCTGTTTTTTTTTGTTTTTTTTACACAAAAAGCCAGATGTTGTCCATGTCGTGTGTACTCGCTGTAATGGAGTGTTTTCATGAAACGTTGCTGAAAGTGAAGTTGGTCTAAACTGTTTATTAAACTCGATATAGTCCGAGGAAGAGTCCACTCAGCAAAGCCTCGAACATATGGATCTGTAGGGAGACCTACAATGTGAACATACACACGTACATGGCCCCTTAACTCCAAATCTAACTCTTCAAATTTGTCAAGGCAGCCTCGGCGGTTTCGAAGAAACCTTCAGGACAAAGCAGATATGAAAGTTTCTGTGTTGGAGAATTGCAATTCACAGCGCACAGATCGGAAACGATCGTGCGCGTTCGAAATTCAAGGTAACGGTAATAAATTTCTTTTAAATGGAAATTCACATGATGCATTTCTGAAGTCAGCAGGTATACCCTTATCTGCATGGCTCCTAAGCATTAGATTTAATGAAGCAGAAACCAAAAGCACGTAGGTCCGGTACTATTTAATCTCCAGCTACTGGCGTTCACGTGCTTTCTACCGCTCCACTAAATTCTAATGGCAGAATTATGATAATTGGCAGAATGAATTCAGTCATCACCCTTTCTACTGCACACTTGTCTGATGTGATGGATGTATTCTCTTGTTTTATGCTGGCCACCATAAAAAAAAATTATACAAAGTAATTTACTGAGCAGTCGCACGTCATTAGACTGTCCCTTCAGCTGGAATAAATCTACAAAAATAAACATAGTCACTGCTGAATCACTGAGCAATGAGCATGAGCACAGATAAAGCCTCTATTTGTGGTTTACTGAGGATCATATCGTCTAGCCACAGAACAAACCTGCATTTTTATATTGTGTCATTGGCCGATGGATTGGGAGCTCACCATGAGTAATTTGTATATTAATGGCGGAGCTTTGACGCTAACTTGCCCTTACGTTTATACATGACAACTGCATTAGCATCGGACAAACAATAAATATTCAAAGTAGGAAAGTTCCCTAAGAACAAATACTACGCGTGTAGACCTGCTTGATCCACATATGAATAAGAAATGAACCAGTGAGTGAGCAAAAATACTTTGAGTGGTTTCCCTTCAGTAATGCTAGGTTAGAGGCTTTTCAGATTTTTATTACTGATTTGTATCCTATTGTCCTATTTGTGCCCACTTTTTAATGTCAAAACAACATTAGGAATCCACCAGAGCAATTAAAAGTGTGAGAGATAACTTGAATGGATCATAAAGTAGACATCTGTTGAGTTTCTCCATTAGCAGCCCCCAAATTTATTGCCTGCTTTCTGGCAATTTCTCAAGGTTTGGGTTTCTAATATGTTTAATGGCATAGATTGTTCCTTTCCTGCCAGGAAATTTATCATTGCGTTCTGCATTGTTAATAAGTCAGCACTTATTAACAGTTAGACACACACAAGTGACCTCAGGTGAACCAGGATAAAACGCTATATCAAAGCACACACGACACTTATTTACAACCCGAATTCCAGAAAAGTTGGGACCTTCTTTAAATTTGAATAAAATGAAAACTAAAACACTTTCAAATCACATGAGCCAATATTTTATTCACAACAGAACATAGATAACATAAATGTTTAAACTGAGAAATTTTACAATTTTAGGCACAAAATGAGCTCATTTTAAATTTGACGCTTGCCACAGGTGACAAAATAGTTTATTATCATTATCATTTGGCAGACGCTCTTATCCAGAGCAACTTACATTTATTTTATTTATACAACTGAGCAATTTTCAGGTTAAGGGCCTTGCTCAAGGACCCAGCAGTGGCAGCTTGGTGGTGCTTGGGTTTGAACTCCCAACCTTCCGATCAGTAGCCCAACGTCTTAACCCCCTGAGCTACCACTTTTACCATGGTGTAGCATCTCCTCTTCTTTTCAGAACAGTCTGAAGATGTCTGGGCATCGAGGTTATGAGTTTCTGGAGTTTTGGTGTTGGAATTTGGTCTGATTATTGCCTGATATTGGTTTCCAGCTACTGAAGAGTCCGTGGTCATCGTTGATGTATTTTTCATTTAATGATGCGCCAAATGTTCTCTGTAGCTGAAAGCTCTGGACTGCAGGCAGCCAATTCAGCACCCGGACTGTTGTAATGGCTGCAGTATGTGGTTTTGCATTGTCCTGCTGA
>JAQLOM010000009.1:13668860-13679906 GCA_030068315.1 Chrysichthys thysi | reverse complement strand
CAAGATTTAATTGATGCCCGATATCATGAGCACAATACGTTTGAACAGTGTAAATAGGTGGCCAGTCAAGATTAATATAGAGAAGAACACTAATGTTCACATAAATGTGAGCCCCTTTCCTCCTTTCTGTCACCCGAGAGTGACGATAGCAATAGCCACTAGCTGAAACTAGAACAAGAACAGATCTGGTAGGTTTGTGGTATGTGGTTTCAGCAGGCATGCCCCTGATGCTAGGCTTCAAGTTTACTATTAGGTTAATTGCTTGGGAGAATTTTTGTTCTCCAAATATAGGCCCAGTTTTTACAAATTAAAGAAACGTTTGTGTTTTAGCCCAATTATAAGCTAGATTCACACAAACCTGCACATTAGGTTCAGTTCAACCGCCTTGAATTAAGGCAGAGAGTAGTGTCATCATCCCTGTAAAATGTATTATTATTATTATTATTATTATTATTATTATTATTAGACAAGTGAAAGATGCGAGTGGTAACATATTTAGCAGCACTGAAGACCTGCTTATTATTTATCATAGTCATACCGCTGTTGACAGTGGACGACCAGTGGCTAGCCACATTATAGCTTAAATAATAATAATCTTATTAAATACAAAACTTACAGGTTATTAAAAAGGGCTTTTCAGCATGTATTTTTAAAAGGGGACTTCATATTGTTTTCACAGTTTAACAACTCTAAGCTCCTTTTCAAAGGTGTTAACCAACGGAAGACATTTAGTAATGCTGTCTTGATGTTGCCAGTTCCCTTCTAAGGACAGCACAAATGTTTAAAGCACTCTTCTAATAACACTAAATGTTTGTCTTATGATTTATTTTCATTTAAAATTGTGTGCATTGCCGGTGTTGTGCAATTTCTGTGGAAACGTAGAAGGACACGGTAAATCTAGAGCAGTTTAAAAAAAATAGTACAAAAAAGCGTATTAAAAATGTTAGAGATTTTATTATAGTAGTGATGTTTATGAGACTATAGTGCAATGAAAGCAGCTTTTTCCCTCAAGTCATTCATTAACCTCTAAATTGACAGTCTTTCAAATGCCTTTGCTATAAGGACATCGTGTTTGTTCTCATAGCACAACTAAGCTTAGAGGTTAACTTCCTGAAACTGATAAATCCCCTTTTACATTTTAATAGCGTGTGTGTTGAAAAATACACTCGAGCATGTTCACATATGCAAATATTGTCCAGCTGACAAAAAAAGGCAATCCTTTCATCAATTCCTATTGGTTCTTATTGCTTTAAATGGCTTTGCTAATTTTTTTTAGGACCCTTAGCGATTTTTGATCAGTTATATCTATTCCTCACAACGAACATAAGGAAAGTCTATAATGTGGGCTCGGCTCACATGGCTGACGTGAGACATCGGCAGCACTTCCCACAAGCACTTTATTCAAACAGCACTTTTAGCTGCTGCTACTGTTGCTGCTTTTAGTATTCAATCTTAGAAGGAAGATCTGCTTCTCATCTATGTGACTACAAGGAGGGGTCTCGTTCATTTCCAAATAGCGACAATCATACACGTAAAAAAAAAAGATATTTTAAAATATCACTTCACCACAAGTACTTACTGATAAAGAAAACACAGCACATGAAAAGAAGTATTCTGCGACCTTAATATTAGTTTTACGACAGCTACGGTCTCAGCAATGAAATAATATACGAACAAAATATACCATATAGGTTACTGCGTGTGTAATTGGCAGTTCATTGAAGTTCCTCCTTTCAGTCCATCCATACATATCGTATGATGAGAGTTGCCTCAAGTGCAAGATTTCTGCAAGCAGTGCACTTGTGGGTTTGTATTTTCTGGGCATGGATTACACCTAGTCTCCATCTAAATAGTCAGTGGGAAGATAATCCAGGAGTAGTCTAAAAACCTGCCCTGTCTGACAATTCATCCTGCTTAGTTTCATTAAACACTTAAACAACTGTGGTTTATTACCTCTATTCTAAATTCTTTCGTTTTCCTAGTCATTAAAAAAAAAATCAGGGCTCACTCATTCTGGGCATTGACACAGCGTAGGTTCTATGTTACGGTTTGTTAATCGTTCGAAAATATTAATCTTATTTCTAAGTTTAAAGGCTGTACCCTTGAAAAAGAGATAAAGGAGTAAAGGCCATAAAGGATGTTACCTCTTAACAGTGGATAGTACAGATAAAACAAACATGGAGCAGATTTTAAAAAATATATGCACTTTAAAACTGCATCCTTGTTTGTTCCCTCGACCTCAAAGAAATATCTAAAATTATGTTGTATGGAAAATGATGATGAGATCTATAGTGTGTCGTATGGTACCATTTTATTCAGGGTGGTATTGGGATACAGAAGTTGTGTTTGCTCTTATTACTAGTTTACACGATTTTTCTTTCCTAGTCTTTCAGGAGGATCGAATTAGAAATGTGAGAAATCTGGTAATCCGTGAGGCTGTTTGAATAAGTTAGCCTATAACATCGCAGCTATTTCAGTTATTCGTGAAACTTGAATTCACTGAATTGGACTGTTACAACGCATCCGAGTAACACTTTTAACCCATAAGCCTTAAAATCATTACAATGTGATTGTAATGATTTAGTTTAGGTTTATGATTTGTTGGTACAGTTTAGCGATTTTCGTTCATCACCAACATGTTGTTCTTGTAGTTCTTTTCAGGAACATTTCAGGCCTAGCACGTGAACGTTCGAATTTTGTAAGGAGTACCAGAGCGTTCTTGTAGTATGAATAAAGAATTCAGTAATTGCAGTTTCAAAATAGCAGTCCAGCCAAAGGTCAGCCACAGGCCTCTTTTTGTGTTAATAAAAAGCTAGTTCGATGTAGGTACCGTGCTGTAAAGGTGTAGAAGCTTTATTGATTAGTTTCCTTTTCCTTTCTGTTGATAATGGCATCTCTGCTGCAGTTGGAACTTAGAAGTAGTGTTCGAAAAAAGGTTTAAAAAGAAACGGTGGAATAAAAAATGTTTCGGTGTATCTTTTCGACAACGTAACGTACATCATTAGTGTGTCCTCCTGTAGTACTCTAGAGTATTATAAGACTCGAAACAAGAAAGCAATTGTTCTGTATTGTAGCACTTTCTTTATCGTGTGTACTGTATTAGTTCCGGTTCAATATGTATGGTACTGTATGAATATTCATTAATTGCCTTGTAATGTTCGTAAAAGGTTGCAACATGTAGGATATGTATCTGAAGGTCACATAAAGGGTTTTTCTTTTTTAAATTATTCTTATTTCTTTTTACGTTCATGCATGCCGACAGTTGGGTCCTGTCTAACTCTAAAAAAAAAAAATGGTGCTATATAATAATATATAAAGGTGCTCATATGGACCACAGCTGCATGCATGTCGAGTGAAAAACTGATAAAGTAGAGCAAACGTGAAGCTAGCCATTGGTGACTCACAAAACAAGATACCCTCCATGTGCAGAAATGGGTTTGTGTAACTGTAAATTGCACAAATGGTCAGTTAAAACTCTCGACATCACGACTGGCCAAGAAACAAAGACAGCGGCGTAAATTTGCACCAGCAGTAGAGTGCGGTAATCATCAGCCCATCTGACAGTTATGGGGAACATATATATATATATATATATATATAATTCCAGAATCATTCTCATGTTTAAAAGCTTTGTCAAGGATACCTGCACCAAAGTACATGCTGAGAATGAAATGCCTATTTACAGTTACGCAACCTTTGTGTGGATACACTCCAAAATATCCATAGACAATCTTATCTAATTAAAGTGAAACCTTTATATGCTCATGTTTAAAATGTTTTTGTCTTTTTTTTTTAATGAACTTGTGTCACAGAGAATAAGAAAAGAGTTTGCTATATATTGCAAATTGTTAAGTGGAAAGATATGTAAGCCTATGCTTTTAAAACAAAGGAGAATGTGGTTATGTTGGTTGTATCTATCTTTGTTTCTTTTAATAAAAATCAAAGAACTGAAAGCGAGCGGGATAGCGTGTGGTACATTGTGTTTTCATCTATCTATAATTCATTGGGAGTAATAAATGAAACACGCACGAAAATAAATCACTTGTATCATTGTTCAGGGTTCTTCAGTCTTGTGTTGAAACCCATTTATAGAACATGATTAAATACAAGTGGCGCCCTGGGGAAACCTTTCACACGGTGAAATCTTGAGACTTTCTTCTATATATAGTTCTGAGAATGATAGGTTTTCCTGGACTGAAATTATTTGCTTTTGCATGCATCTCATCCAGGAGAAAAATTTTAGCATTTTACTACAATTTAATTTCAAAAAGTGAAAAGAGAACAGTCTGACTGCTGTATGGGATGTGAACATTTTGCTAGCCAGTATCTGATTACAATGTGCAATATTTAAAAAAAAAAAAAGGCTTATGTCAGCTTCGTTGTGGCACGTAGCTATCCAACAGCTTGATCAAATATTGAGATTCACAGTGTGTAAGGAAATGATACTTATCTAGCCAGATTTTAGACATCTTTAGGTTTTTTTTATGTGTACACTTGATAAACTGGCTCCATAATCACCCAACATGGTGGAAGGTATCCAAGGCAAGATTTAAAAGTAAATAAAAGCATTTCCATGTCATTTTGGTGAACTATACTGTATTTAGGGTTTGTGAAGTTAAAGTGTTAAGAGTATAGAAAGCAGGAAACATGTTGGCTACAACATTTTCATCTTTCTTGGTTGTTTTTCAGCATTCAACCACAGCAGCATCTCATGACTTTTCCTAGGCTAGTGCACATGACTGTTTAATAATCAGTCTTTGGTATCATTTTGGCATCTAGAAATGGCAAAAAGACTTGCAGGGGATATGAAAAGTCTCGGAACTTGTCACCCTCAATGTGAAACAGTACAGAAAAAAGTTATAAAAAAGTAAAAAAAACCCAAAACAAAACAATTTAGGGGGAAAAAATAAAATAAAAAGGTTACAATACCCTGGTTGCATAAGTTTGCACACCCTTTTACAATTGAGGATGTGGCTGTGTACGGAATTAACTCATCAAATTCAGTCTTATGTTTAAAAGTAATTATCATACAGCGGTCATCAATATAATTATTCTGATTGACCCCACATATAGAAACAGCGGTTTCTGTAGGATTTCCTTGCAACAATAACTTATCAGGGAGGCTGCCAAGAGACCTACAGCAATATTGAAGGAGCTGCAGGAACATCTGACACGTACTGATTACTCTCTGCATGTGACAACAATCTCTTGTATTCTTCATGTCTGGGCTATGGGGTAGGTGGCTAGACAAAAGACTTTCTCACGAAAAAAAAAAAACCCATCCCAACAAGCCCAAATAAATCACCCCAAACCATGTGGCAAAATGTGTTATGGTCTGATGAGAACAATTTCAAAAGGTATAATAATTGAATAGTTTCAAAAGATGTTTGGTGCTAAAAAGCACACCACCAACAGATCACCATATGCAAGGTGAAGCATGGTGGTGACAGCATCATACTTTGTGACTGATTTTCTTCAGGCAGAACTAGGGCTTTTATTAAGGTTAAGGGAAGCATGAACAGCTACAATAAATCGATTTTTAAAAGTTGTTTTGAAAAGCTACAAATACCAGTCGCTTTTAGTGTAAAACATTTAGGCATCTGCTAATAAGCTGAAGATGAAAAGGAATTTCATGCGTTCAGCATGATAATGACCTAAATCATACATCCAAATCAACAAAGGAATGGCATAACCAATTGAAGCAACTTAGCCAGTGCCCGAACCCGAATCCAACTAAACATCTGTAGGGTGACCTGAGGCAGGCTGACACAGGACACGCCATCACGGTTTAAGGGCTCTAGAATGTATTTGAAATAAAAGGCGGGAGAATATTGGTAAGTTATGATGTGCCATGCTGATAGCCTCTTACACACAAAGATAGTTTTGTAATAAAATCAAAAGGTGTTTCAACAAAGTATTAATTTATGGGTGTGCCCGTTTATGCAACCAAGTTCTTTCTTTCTTTCTTTTTTTTTTTTTTGCTAAAACAGTTTTTTGATTGTTTTTTCATTTTATTTCTATACTTTTCAATTTCACATTAAATATAGGAAAAGGTATGACATGATTCATCTTAGTTTCATTTTTTTTCCTTCACAAAAACCTGCTATTTTAACAGATCTGTGTAGACTTTATATATATATCCACTGTAAGTCGTCTCTGAGGTCACTATTAAGGGTTTTTTGGAGAATGCAGAGAGAATGCAGTGTGTTTCCATGAGCACAATCTTTGATGAGGCGGGAACCCTTGAGCATCAAAGGAGATTTTACAAACTCATGAATTAGGTTAAAATCACAAGGGGACATACTGTTAGAGGAAAATAATCTACAACTGGGCTATTTTCTATAAGTGAGAAAAGAAACTTGTTCTAACAGAAAAACTGCACCACATTAATGACTTAGCTTTTTTCTTCGGCCAATAACAGAAAGTATAAAGCTGTTTATTATTAGACTAAGATTATGTCTAACGTCCACTAAACAGTTCCTGGGGAATGAGCTGTTACTACAGAAGCGCTAAAATATTAGAAAAAGCACATTGATATAAAAGTATTTGAATTACAGAATGAGCTACAGTTAAAGCTGCTGTTGATAAAATGATTAAATGCATCAACACCTTCTGGCCAATCAGGTTTGAGAATTCTGCAAGACTGTAGTATCGTGAAAAATGACCATTTGGGGTAAACTCGCTACAAGCTACAACTGTACATGTCACCCTGGCAGCTAGTTCACATCAGCGCTCTTTTTCGTAAAACGTTCATAAATAGCCATCACGAGAGCTTTACAAAAGCAGCTTTGGTATAATGTTGTAGACTGTGGAAGTCGAACTGGAAACTGAAAGCAGTATTTAATCCACCAGATTCACTGATCTAACTAGCACATTTAATCATTCCTTGGCTTATTTCATGCATTTTGTTTAATAGAGAAAGACTTTAAGCGACAACTAAACATGTTTTAGGCTGAGGTTCTAATTAAGCCGACAGAAAGAGGAAGTGGTAATGACAAAACTTAGATTGTGTAAGGATAGCCTCTCTCCTCCCTGAGGTCAGTTGATGCAACTGTTTCACCAGACCCCACTTCCTGTTACACTGCTACTGTTCACATGAAAGACACACACACACAGCCTCAACACATTATAGTCCATACAGCCAACAAGTTGTGTTGTTCTTGTTTGTTTTTTTTGTTTGCTTTATTTTCTTGCTATATTCATATTTCCATCGCTGACCTTTGCTGCAGTATGACCTGTAGGAGTAACACCAGGCAGTTGTATTAAAAGAACAAATTTGCCTTTCATTTGCATTCTAACAAATTAGTGTTGAAGGTCGTATGTCAGAAGGTGGTTTAAAAAAGAAAGAAAGGACAAAAGACAAATATAGGACGTCCACTTCGGTCAGCTGCTGCGTGAGTCACCGAGCATTGTCAAGTCTTTTCTTAATCATTTACCATCGTTTATTATTTCCTGAGGTTAATGAGAGGTCTGTAAGAAAATAGCGATGGCTTTTTTTGCCCTTTTGTCTCAGGGGCCCCATCGTGTAGCCAATTCTGTTCAAGTGCATACTGCTGGTGCAGTAAAGAAGCCCAGCCTATGTTTTTAATGCTAGCAGTGCTGGGTAATTTCCTGTGCCTTAGCTCTTCACAGTTTGAGGTCAAGCGATTTCCTTTTTGCTGTGTCTGACTTGATGTTCCTCAAACTAAAGTGACAAACGGCACAGTTCCCTACAAAGGCACATCACACACGCTTACTTACATCCTTAAGCAAGCTTTCCAACATGGTGAGTACAGAAAACCGTTCTCGTAACAAATTACATTTGATGAAAACGCATGGTTTTAAATCGATAGCTATGGATGTGTTCAGCTGTGGTAGATTTTAATAACGATAAGCAGATTTGAAATGAGCACCTTTTTGGGTTTTTTTTGTTTTTGTTTTTTTTAATATTTCATCACCAATTATCAATCCTGGTGTCTATTTTTAGTACTTAACTCTTTAACATTACTCGGTCTAATCCTTCCATCTGTCACAGTCCCTGAACGTGCATTAAATGCAATTCTAGTGAATAAAAAAGCCAGAGCGAAACTGCCAAGCGTGCGCTTTTCTCCTGAGATCAGTGAGAGGTTTATTTCTGCATTCTATCATACTCATGTTCAGCAGTGTTTCCACAGAATACCTTGCACAGAGATCCATATCTGTTATTTCCACATCTTATCTGATCTCGTTGTAGCGTAGTAACAACACGTTGCCTTAAACCGTGTTCTAACCAACCGTTTCCTCTGTTTATACTGTATATGTGTGTTTTGATAGATATACATATGGAAGTCATAAATACTGCAGCAGCAAGTCATTTAAGATTGCTTATTGGTGTAGTCAGCTTGAAGGAAATATGGGTTTAAAAAAAAACAAAACAAAACAGTATTACGTGTTTATAGCCATGCAGTCACATGATTTAAACAGAACAAATGGAGGATCAAACGCTTATCTACAGAGACTAGTCAAAGGTCAGTTTTAAAGAGGAGTGCAACATTAAAAACATGCCATAACTAGGACAACTGTGTAGCAAGGACCTTCGCTGACATGAAGCTCGGTGAGATTTGTTTTTGAAGTAATTGTACATACACCAAAATATAACTACTCCTAAACCTCAAAACAGTATGGGAGCCTACTCAGGAAGCAGTGGGCTTCAAATTTTAATGGAAACACACATGATTAGACTGGAAATAACTACTCATGGTCATCGTGACCTTGGCCAAAAAGACAGAAGTAACGTCTTAAGCCAGATCACGTTGAAGTTTTTTGTGATTATTTGCCTACTCACAATTGTACTGGAAATGTAGAGGAAGGCAACATTGTGTATGTGTGTAAATGATGTACCCAGTCATTTCAGACCACTATTCAAACTGTGCTGCTGTGTCAAAGCCAGCAAGTAACACTTCTTCAACACAGACAGGCAGTTCTTCACACGTTAACAGGAGGTCTTTTTTTTTTAAACTGTCAGAAGAAATGTCATACAGTGTTCAGAAGTACAATAGTGCTTTCATGTGTCAGAGGGCAACGACATACAGGATTCAACACAGCGTATTTACTTTTTGCAGGATCCTATTCTGCAGTAAACAACTATGGAAGTACGAGGAAGGAAAGGGTCCGTTGAGATTTCCACATCTGACCCGTCAAAGACAGTAGGGACCGTGGCATTGAGGAACTTCACCATACCCAGGAAGAAGCGGGTGTCTGGACAAGGTTTTGTCAACTTACCAAAAATACACACTACTTGGTAGAAGTAGAACCTTTCTGAGAAGAAAGGCTGTGAAGACAATATGTTGTCTCAGTCATAACAAGTCATGTCCTTTGAGTTTTAAATGTACTGTTTTTACTTGTATTCCGTTGTATAATTGTATACTGTACCATGTGGCAAGTATTGTAATTGTAATATTGTATAAACAATATTGTATTGACTTATACTCCATTTTGACTTTGTACTCCATTAAACAGTCCTTCTGGAACCTTGTCCTGAAGACAGTCGCGATTATACTCTCATTCACTCTAAACTGAGAGAATCCAGATTAGACATGAGGAAGGAGCATGCTAACACCTGGCTGTGGAAAGATGTAAATTTAGTGCACAATGATGGGTTTCTGAAGGAATTCTCCGAAAAAAGGTAAGGAAATCCAAAAGTAATAGTGTATACAAACCCTTCCTGCGCAAGGAGTTTTCTACCTGCTTGACTTTATCGATGATTTGTTGCTTGCAGGTCAGAGATGCGTACAAAAGGTAGACACGGGAGAGAAATGGAAGAGCGCTTTTGCTTCTTGGTAGCGTCTTCTGAAGCAACAAGTCAAATTTACCAGTCTGGACTAAGGACTGGCAGCCAGGACCAGTATTCTTTGGGAAAGCCCTCACATGGAGTTTATTTGTTTAAGCATATTGATGTGGCTCTGAAGCATGCAAGTGCAAACGCATGTAGTGGGACAAATCTGATCGTTTTCAAGGTTGGTTTAAGTCCCAGCAAACCGGAAAGCTGTCTTTCAGCCTGTCCTGCTTTTCCGAATTGTTATAACACTAAATAGTTATAAATACTGTTAACGTTTGTATGTTTATATTAAAGGTGCTCTTTGGAAAGGTGAAAAAAGTCACACCAAGTGTGGAGTGGAACAGAACTGCAGACCCTGTGGTTGGCTTTGACTGTCACATGGCAAAAGATGCCGTTTCTTATCGTGACAGTCTTTCACAGCAAGTTTTGGGTTCATCGGTATGTTATAATAATGACACAAAGTGATAAGTAAGAAGGAATAAAACATGACAGACGTGATGTAGGAAAATACTCAAATATGGGGTGCTATGATGCCACCATAGTTGTACATCCCACTGTGTTTAATTCCACTTATACCACATGTGTCAAACTCAAGGCCCACAGGCTGCATCCAGCCCGGCGTCCAATTATATCCGGCCCGCGAGATCATTTTATATATATAGATATTTCTTTTTTTTAATGGCCCAGTGATATGAAGTGCCGACAACACACAAACTACAAATCCCATAATGCAACGCAACAGCTGCCTTACCAATGATAGGCTACCTGCAATCACTCCTGCACCAATTACATCAGATCAGCCAAGCATCTGTTGATGCATATAACCCTAATTAAAAGTCAAAGCTAGCCCCTAACAATGGTCAAGAGAAAAGGTGATTCTGAAAACGGAGCCTTTCAAAATCGGTGGAAGGCTGAGTATATGTTTACTGAAAATCACCGGTAAAGCCATGTGTCTTACCTTACCCCAAACATAAACCAACTTGATGCCAAGAAAAGATGCCAAGCATCCAGTTCTGACAAAATGGCATGGAAAATTTGATTTGTTGTTATTTTAACTTTTACTTAAAAGCACAATTATTATATTTTTTTCAGGTTTTGGTTTTTTTTTTTGCAGCATGTTCATATTTGGAATTTGTGTAATTTTGACAGGAGATATTTTCATTTAATTTCATCTTTATTCTTTATTCGTCTTCTTCCGCTTAATCCTGTTCAGGGTCGCGGGGGGAAGCTGGCGCCAATCCCAGCTGACA
>JAQLOM010000009.1:13658736-13668760 GCA_030068315.1 Chrysichthys thysi | reverse complement strand
TCACCAGTCTACCGCAGGGCAACACACAGAGACAGACAACCATTCACACTCATTCACACCTACGGTCAATTTAGAGTCGCCAATTAGCCTAATCCCCTCTGTGCATGTCTTTGGTCTGTGGGAGGAAACCGGAGGTCCCGGAGGAAACCCACGCGAACACGGGGAGAACATGCAAACTCCGCACAGAAAGGCGCCTGTGCCGAACCCGGAGCTTGAACCCAGGACCTTCTCGCTGTGAGGCGACAGTGCTAACCACTCAGCCACCGTGCCGCCCTATTTTCATTTAAGTCATTTAAAGTTTAAGTTTATTTATTTTGGATTAATATTGTATCCTGTCTGTTTCAATTCATATTTATGTTAAAAAAAAGTTTAGTTTCAGTCTGTTCAATAAATGTTTATCCCGTTCGGCCTGTGACCTAAAGTGTTCTTTGAGTTTTAGCCCCCTCTGTGTGATTGAGTTTGACACCCCTGACTTATACCACAACAATTTGACGACACTTACATTTATATTTATTATATATTCATTTATATTTATTATTATTCATTCTTTTTATCAGTTTATAGTTACATTTAAAGGTGTGGAACATCCATGAAACAAGTCACTTCCTGTTATTACTCATGTTATGACTATAAACGGCTATAAATAGTTCTTATTTACAGGATCTGTTTTCAGTCTCTCTCGAAGATAAGAAAAAACCCCAGAATATGTTACTGTTGAAAAGAAAGTATAAAGTCCACTGTCCTGTAGTGAAAAATATAGTTAGAAAACGCCGACACTGGACACCCCTCGACACTACCCCGGATATGCATAAATGTCTCCTTACAGAAACCTGAATGATTTTATGTTTTCATCGTACAAGTCGTCATACAAGTTCCTTCAAATTAGCTGTTACTAAAAAATTTAAAGGTAACTTGAATGACAGCTGGCACTGTTGTCGGAGCCGCTGTTAAAGAACAATAATAAACACCTACACAACAATTAGATTTGAGAATTCAAAAGCACCTTGATATAAAAATTAATATTGCTAAGTGGTTTGATTACGTTCTTGCCATTTGGTTCTTGCAGGTGTTTCTGTTTGACTACAATGAAAACCAGGAACTCACCACACGCCCAAGACAATGTTTGCCATATGCTGTGGTTTCATTTGCTCCAGCCAATAGTTCTACAGCACCAACGTCCATAAGTCCACCTGTTTCACCCACTAAACCTTCTGCTGGCATTGTGCATGGTATGATAAAGCACCCTTTAACAAATATATTTTCTGATAAACTACTCTGTAAGGATTCACGAATTCATTAAACAACAATTCTTTTATTTGTTTATTCAGAATCGTCTGTGATGACACACATCTGGAATTTAACAAAGCTCTGATTTTTTCCCCAATCTACCCTGGCAGGCCCTCGAGAGCATTTGAAAGGCTGTACTGTGGCTAAGAGAACAGGCAAAGGAGAGAATGCCACAGTGACATTCAAACGTTTTGCAACACAAGGCTGCCCAAGCACGGAGTACCAGACACAAACTCCAAGAGCAGAGGTGAATGGAGTAGATGTTACTCCATTTCAATACCACGACCTGCAAATACCTCCTCCTTTCATCCCTCAGCAGCCATACATGCCTTATTACAGTCCAACAGAATGTTTCAATTCACCGCTACCATATTATGACAATGGCATCCCATGGCAAAGCTATATGGACAAACCAGCATTCCTTTCAAATATACATAACCTGAGCACCACAAGTATGTACGGAGGTAATACAGACACCCTGGGGGTAATACCTCAAACCTCAGCAGAAAAAATCTCCACCATAGTTTATTCATCCCGTCTGGTTAAGGACCCCAGGTTATCCAGGCAAGAAACAAACATACAGCAGAAAAGCTCCGAAGACGAAAGAGCATCTAGTGTTCTGGTGTGCGAGGAACAGCGAAGCCAGGCACACTCACAAAACCAAAAAGCAGAGATTGAATGCACGTTATCTTGTGAGAAACAGTCAGTGGAACTGGATGAGAAACACAAAGAGGGCAGGTTCCCTAAACCCTCACTGGATGATCCAAGCAAATCCAGTTCCTTTGCACAGCCAAAGACTGAAAATATGCCCTCGATTAAGTTATTTAAAATGAAATTTCAGAAATATGCTCCATATTTCAAGATGACAGAAGAAGAGAGGCAGGCAAAAATATGGTCTAAAGGAAATATGACCCCAGAGCAAAAACAGTTATTGATTGACCGCATACATTTCTATGAGCTGCATCACCAAAGGTATAAACAGGGACTGCTTTTTCAGAAAGACACAGAAGCAGAAACTGCATGCAGTGTGTCTCAGAACAATGACGCCTGTCCATCCACACTGCAACATTCTTCTTTACTGACAAAGGGGAAGCAATGTGAAGTGAATCAGTCCCATATGACACATTCAGTAAGTGCCAATGTTTCTAATTTGACGCCTACAACAGTTTTGGAGAGTACTAAAGTAGACATGCTACATACGGACAATGATAAGTTGAGCCAAAACAATTGTAGGCCAAAAGAAAACAGTGTGCAGGAAGATGAGCAGAACCCTTCGTCAGATTCTCAGACTGAGCCTCAAGATGGAGGTCTGGTTCAATCTGTGAAAGAAAAAGAAAGGATTTCAGAGATGTTCACTATACAGGGTACCATGCAATCAAATACTTCAGAGAAGAGCAAAACCTTAGAAAGTACAGATGAGTTTGCACAATCTTTATGTCCTTCAGTACAAGTTGAAATAAATAACCAAGATGTCGATAAAAGTGAGATTTCCACAAGTCCAGAAGAGTCCTTTACACATAAGCCTACACTAACAAATACCACAGAAGACTGTCCTGAGTTTGAGCAACACACAATAGCCATGGAAGTGGCAAACTGTGTTGACATCCCAGCCACTGATATACCAGACTGCAATGACTGCTTTTATGCTACTGGAATGGAGCAAGGTCACGTTAGTCAAAGTACTACTGAAAAACAAGATAGCGAAGCATTGACTCATTCTAAATCTGATACAAATTCTGAGATGTCTATAGAGGTTGAGTGGGGAGAAGCACAACACCACAACACTATTTACAATGCATTATATAAACGATTACAGCTGGACCAGCTGTTGTCCAATCCCAATGGAGCAAACTTTTTCTCCAGCAAATCCTATCTCAGGCCAAAAGGTCTGGACAAAACCCTTGTCCTCAATCAACAAGATAGTCATGTTAATGAAGCAATGTCAAAGGAAGAAGACCTCCAGCTTATAGTTAAGATAAAATCCAGCCAGACACCACCAGAAAGAGTTACGCTTTCTGAACGATTCTCCAAATTGAGATGCCTTGGTCGGAAGCTGGCTGCCTTTGTTCATGCAAATAGGCTATGCAATAGCTATGCAGCTCATCTCAATGGAGATTTGAAATGTGAACCGGAAGCACTAATCTCATGCAGTGATGGAGGAAATGGGACAGGAAATAATAATAATAATAATAATAATAATGCTGAGTTGATTAAACTCATGGCACAGAGGTACAATGAAAATAGGTTAACTGCAAATTGTAAACGCCTTAGACAGAAACGTTCAAAGGTTCTATGCAGAAAAAGCGCAGCCTCTGGGTTACTGAGTAAAAGAACTGTTCAATTGCCATTTCGTGTTCTGAGTAAGACAAAGCACATTAGGAAGATTCGCTTGCTGAAAGCAAAGCGAAAACATAAAACAAAACTAGCCTTAAAAATGAGTTCTAGTGGTCAAGCTTCAATTAGCAACTTGAATTCTGACTCATCAAATGGCTTTTCATGTACCGAGATAACTAATGATATTGACAGAGAATCTGAGTCACACCTAAAATCAGTGGCTGCATTTCAGTCTGGACCTCAACACCATGGAAAACTTCTGAACAAGGGGTCTAGTCAGAATGATAACGCCGCTAATATTTCAACTGAAGAGACTTCCTCCTGTGTTGACCGTGAAAATAAGACTAATAACACAGAAACTGTTTATCAGGATGTTTCAACGATTTCAAACCATAATGATATCAAGAAATCAGAGGAAAACGGCACTTCGGATTCTAAAGATCCACTAATAATTGAGGAAATGGAAACGGATAGTGGAACAAACAAGAACAAGACCAGTCTTAAAGAGAAATCCTCCCTGGTCACGTGTTCTGGCAGAAATGAGTCATGTAGTAAGTCAAGTAATGGTGAGAGTGCAGAAGCAGAACACAAGGAAGAGGTACCTTTGCAGAAAAAAAGATCTGAGGAGGACAATTGTGACACTAAAGAGATTTCCCTTGATTACAATGCTGGAGCGTATGAGGACACAAGTAGCCCTGTTCCCACTGTCTCGAGTATCTCTAGTGATATAACCTCAGGTAATGTGATCAACAGCTGCACTGCCAAAGTCCAGACAGCCATGACTCCAGATTCACCTAGAGTAATGAATAATGAGAAAGACACACAATCTGAGGCCAGGATTCTTGGTGACAGTGCTGTGGACAATTCTGGTAGTGGTTTAACCAATAGCGTATCGAGTGCTAACAAATCAGGGGTGACCAATAAAAATACCAATCTTCAAGACAGAGAATTATACAGCAAGTCAAAGAGCACAGATGCAAATAAAAAGGGGTTATCTTCAAGAAAAGAGATATCAGACGCAGACCAGAACTACTTAAAAGCACCGAAAGGTGCCAAGGATGATGTTTCCGTGATCTTCGCGGATAATACAAATCATCTTTCTGAACTAGCTTCAGGTTCTCAATGCCAACCTTCTCTACAGGATACTAAAAGCAGTGGGATAATGAACTCATTTGTAGAGACAACCTCAGATTTCCACAGCAGAATCATTAAAGATGCAGAAAAAGACCTTGCTGTGATAAAGGACAATCTGCATTCAGCCTGGCAAGGACAAGACAAAAATAGCATCCCAACCACTTCAGATACACAAATCATTTCTAAACTGAGAAATTATTTAACCAAATTTGAAGTCAGTGTCAAAAAACAGGACAACTTGATCCCGGAGGCTCATGTTCCAACAGCATGGATAACTTTGGACAGTACAGCTCACAAACAGAAGTTACACGACTCAAGACACTACAGCAGACAGGGTTTGGCTGATATTGCACATCGACAGAGTGAAACTTTAGATTTCCCAGTAGCTCCTACCAAACACAAGCCAAGTGATGGGGACAGCCAACCTAACAGCTCTATATCAAAGAAGAGGAGAACAAGCAATATGGAAAGGGTCAGTCCAGACAGTACCTTTACTGAACCACTCAGAAATGAGCCAAATTCACCTCTGGTAAACAAGGACACTCAACCACATCAGACTGCCCCTGGTGTACCCAACATGAACCACTGGTTGCAAAATCATGGAAGTAAACTGCAGGAAAATCAGATTATCTGTCCTCAAGTTTTAGGAAATCTAAGCAGATCAAGTGGACAGCGAGGAAATGGACCGAGAGAACAGCCATGTCAAGTCAATCGATCGAACGAACAAACCACATACGACAAAGTACATACCACATACATCCCAAATACGTACAGTGTCACCGACATATCCAACACTCTGAAACTGGCTGACCATTCGGTTTCCTTGTCAGAACTTGGTCCCCTACAGTCAAAATGCAAAAGAATGCTCCAATATTTTATCTCCAACTTCGAACAAGATCAGAAGATTTCTTTCTATCAGTCCTGCATTTCAAGAAATCTAATCTTGGAAAAATACCTCGAGCATCCTCCCGCACCAGTGGAGCTGAAGTTTGAGGCAATCAATTCTTTCTTGGAATTACAGATGATGACCGAGGCCTGCCAATTTGTTGACAACAAAATACATTTTCTGAGAAGAAAACCAACATTTAGGAGTTTGCTCTGGTATGATCCTTCTCTCTATGGTGAACTCTATAAGGGCACTGTTGGTTTTCAGCAACAATCATCATTGTTTTCAACGTTCCAGCAGTGCCTTTCCAGTGATGACTACAGAAGATTGCAGGAATACTATTGTGCAGTGTCCACTTTGCACCAGCAGCTACAAGATGCCCCCAACACATCGTACTACATGTACCTGAAAACCAAGCGCGAGAGGCTCGAAATAGAGGCTGCGTTTAGGAATCCCTCGGACGTTAAGAGCTTCTTTTTATCTGTGCCAACAGCCATCATGATCAATTTAGGAGACAACTTGGACATTTTGAAAAAGACGCACGATATAGTGATGGCGTTTATTGAGACCCCAGCAGATCGATTACCAGGCACGTTTGATGTAGGGAAAGCTGAGCATCTTTCCATTATATGCAGATATCTTCAAGAAAAAATCCTCTTTTTGAAATCCCATAAAGAAATTACTAAAATTTCATGGTTTGGGATGGAACATCTTCTTTATGATGCATCAAAGGTTCTTGTACGGAGTGAATCGGACCATGGGATGCCAAATGAAGTGCTGATGAAATACAATAGGTTAAATTCAAAGACTGTTTATGGGGTGACAGAGGCTTGTGTAGTTCCTGTTAACAAAAATGATCAGACCCCACAGCCTATGGATATTGTCAAAATCACACCTGCACAGCAAATGAGTGCTATAAGAGTCCCATCAGCAGAGGTCTCCGCTGAGAGAACTCAAACCACACTGGTGAGTTTTGAGGACTGCCTTCACTTTTACTTCTTACATTAGTTAATATATGTGCTTTTCAGTATTAAAACAAATATTTTTACCATAATATAGAAGATTCAAATTGAAGATGGAAAAAAAGAAACACATCAACCACCCAGCAGAAGGTAAGAGCACAAATCATTTAAAATTTACAGGAGTGAGGTGATGGGGGAAATTGTAACCACTGAGTTTTGAAGCATCTGGTTGAATCTGAGTAGATGTTTCTGTAAATTCACTGAGAATTCACTCTGCAGCTGCTGTGTGCCACCACATCATCAATAAAGTTCTGTTTATTGGTCCACACATGCACACATCACCATGTTTCACTGATGAAGTACTAGAGGTTGGATTTTAAGCTGTTCTTTTTTCCTCCAAAATTTCTACATTCTCATACATACTCTGGTGAAGCCTGATCCTCAGCCCAATTTGCACAGTGGATAGAAAAAATATTAGCAAGTTCTCTTTCCATTGAGACTGAACAGTGGTTTACATTTTACCCTATTACAAGTTATTCTGGTGTATCCTGGTTTCGTCACAGGATGGCATTTTGACATACCTACTGTTTTGGCTTATACCTCTCATCTAGAATCATATCTACACCTTTGCACCAAGTGGCCAATTGTTTATATACTCAGCATTGCAGAACAGGCATTCTTTTCATGCTGTAATGAATCTCTGTTGTTTTTAGAGCAACATACCCATGCCCAAGAAGTAACTTCAGTGATGGTGTTACCCCAGTTATTCAGCCCAGTCTGGCAGCCCAATCTGGAAGCTCACCTCTTTACACTGATTTCACCCAAAGTAATGCATCACATTGGAGGATTCCCAGAAATTCTGCTTGGGACTGGAGCCTACGAGACACTATCCAATCAAAATCACACACCGAGATAAGGTCTCTGCTTTTGTCTAAGAGGATCTCTGCACCACAACCAAAACCAAGGACAACATCTTTGACAGATCTTCAAAACAGACATCCAGTCAGACAGCAACAATTGTCACAACCATTGATTGTGAAACCTAGACCAATTGACAGAAGTAAAGCTCAGCCAACAATCAGTGCTCTGCAGCAACCAGAGCTCTTAAAAGAACAAGCAAACGAGTTTAGCATGCCTATGATACCACCTTTTCCTTTCCCAGGTTTCTCCCCAGATGCACCCCCGGTAATCCCACCACCTCTTCCACCACTGCTGTTCTCCAACACTTCAAATCAAGTCGCACTGCATAACAATCCAACACCAATAAGCTATCCTTTCTTTGTCTTCAATGGGCAAACATACTCCACTACAGGCTCTTCTGTGCCTGTGTCTTCTCTTCATGCCGAAACGCAATACCTTCCTCGTCCTGTTTAGAAAGAGCCTACAGTATTCGGTACTGTTAGAATCTGTTGTTTTTTTTGAATGACTATATATTTGTTTTGAAATCAAGATTTCTGAAACCTCCTCCCATGTTATTGCTCTAGGACAGTTTGTCTAATTTAATATGTTCCTAACCGGTTTTTACCATATATGTTTAACATGATAATTGTAAATAGACAAAAACAGTATCTGTTTATACTGTAATAGCTTTGTGAAAAGTTGTTACATTTATGTTTTGTTATTAATAATATATTTTAACATTAAATTGTTTATATGTTTATAGTGACTAAAGATGCACTTTGCTTTACTGTCAAAGCTGTTTAATATATGTTTCAAAACCTGACCTCAAGGCATATTTTTTTTTCATGGTTGTATGAGTAGCATGAGCACATCTTACCAACTATGAAAAATGACTCCCCCATAAGCAGGATCATGGTTTGAGATGAAGTTCCTGAATACCTACACGAAGTTATGATAAACTAGCAACTTCATAGTTATGTTCACATACACGTAGTAGCCCAGCTATAGCCTTTATTTTTTAGACCTAACCGAGATGTTTCACTTATCACTAGTCAACTTGTATTGCTAGTTATATACAAAAGTAAGACTCTTCATGATGCACTTATAGATTTACTCACATACAAGATTCCCTCTCTGAATCTGACAGTATGCTGTTTATGCATTACACCTTCTGAAGTAATAATGATTTATTTTACAGATCCTTACAAGACGAGAGTCCTTTGGTTACAGGTGGAGTCAGTGACTTTCAGCCAGAAAACTTCTAATAATATTTAGCGATATTCTCCTCACTTGTAGCAGCTCGTGAACCAATCCAATAGTTGCATGGCATGAGTGCACAGTGGGGCTGAGGTCATTTCTTCCATACCAATCTTGGCCAAACTATAACTTTATAGACATTGCGTTGTGCATGGTGGTACTTCCATGCCAGGGACAGGTTTGTCTGTGCTGCTTAGTTCCAGTAAAGGGGGATTATTAATGCTATATCTTACAAAGGCATTCTAGATAATTGTGTGCTTCAAATTTGTGGCAACAGTTTGGGAAAGGCCAGATAATCGTGTCCACATAATTTTGGCCATATTGTGTATGTTAAGTAGACTGCTTGCTCTAAAATATAAAATCTTGATGGGGCCCAATATCGACAAGATACTGAGTTCCTTAAAGTAAGGGGACCGACAGTGATACTGAAGTTTGTGCCCTTGCAACATTGTCATCAGGACCTACTGGTCTAATGTAATGTCTGTCCAGTGAGCAGTGGTTTTCATCTATAAAGCTTCCATAAAGCAGTCTGAGCCCCGATGGGTGGGATCTGCAAGGATGAATGGTGGCCTAAGAGTATGACTTTCAGTTTAGGGCTTGTATGAAGCTGGCAGAACTTGAGTAGTGGTGAAACCCAGAGCTGGGCTATGGTGATTTGTGGGGGCTGCATGGCTAGTCCCTTTGGTAGCTCTGGTGTCTAGTTTCTGAAACTTGCCTGGTGTGCTCTCTGCCTTGCGTGCCAGCCCTGGTCCTTGGCAGCAGGCTTAAACCCTGGCACACAGGGAAGATTTTGTAGGGTTGATTTACACATATCCGTCAACAAGAACTGTGCCGATCACAACCTGATACTTGGTGCATAAACTAGATTAGCAGAGAGAGTGCCTTGACCTAGGTGTCCTACTGCTAGGAGTAAGGGGTTCAATCACCTTTGCCACAGGAGTGTTGATGGCTATAGATTGGAGTGATCCTTCCAATGCAAGCAGCAGAATGGGTAACATTTCCTATATGTGAGGCCATGACAAAAGATTGCACTAAAGTGTCAGAGTATCTACATTTGGTGCTTTTTAGAAAGTGTCAGGATGCAGTACAGTCCGAATTCCAGAAAAGTTGGAACATTCTTTAAATTTGAATAAAATGAAAACAAAAAGACTTTCAAATCACATGAGCCAATATTTTATTCACAACAGACATAGATAACATAACAAATGTTTAAACTGAGAAATTTTACAATTTTATGCACAAAATGAGCTCATTTCAAATTTGA
>JAQLOM010000009.1:13637731-13658636 GCA_030068315.1 Chrysichthys thysi | reverse complement strand
TAAGTACGCATGTAGGATTTTATATGTTGTTAAAATGACGTATGTTTAAGAGTGTAGAAAGTGTTTAAGAGCATAGGTCGTGTATATAAACAATTGGAAATGGTTTATAAAGCCTTAAAATATATATATATATATATATACACAAATAATAAAATCAGGTGGACCAGTCAGGTGATTGCGAGGGAGCGTTAGGATTGGTTACGGCGGCTGTAAACAACAAGTGACCTCACCGGCGCTTTCGCTTCATGTCCATGAGCTCTTAAAGCTCCAGTCATAGCTCCTGTTATAGCTTACAGCTTCGTGTGCTGTGACTCTATCTCCTCAACACTCAACTCCTCCGGTACCGTGAGTTTTGCGCCTCTGTCCCGTATGCTTTCCCTGTCGCCATTTCCGCCAGTTAAACCCTCTGTCTCCTGTTTGTTTTCTGCTTTGTATTGGCAACACGTGAGCTAGTTCACCCATGTGAGATTGTACATGACACACTATTGGATGAGAGGCGACCAACCAGAGAGCGCTGTGTTGTGTATCCTGGGCGCTGATTGGCTCAGTGACCGTTCATCTCATCTGGTCAGTGCCCGTATAGGATTTTATATGTTGTTAAAATGATGTAGGTTTAAGAGTGTAGAAAGTGTTTAAGAGCATGGAAAGTGTTTATAAGAGTGTGGAAAGGGTTAATAAGAGAGCGGAAATGGTTTATAAAGCCTTGAAATATATATAAATAATAAAATCAGGCGGAAAAGTCAGGTGATTGCGAGGGAGCGCTAGGATTGGCTAGGACGGCTGTAAATAGGAAGTGACCTCATCGGCAGTAAGTACGCATGTAGAATTTAATATGTTGTTAAAATGACATGTTTAAGAGTGTAGAAAGTGTTTAAGAGCATAGGATGTGTTTATAACAGTGTGGAAAAGGTTAATGAGAGTGGAAATGGTTTATAAAGCCTTAAAATATATATAAATAATAAAAATTAACGTGACTTTGCAGTATCGCAGTTTCACCTTTCGCAGGGGGCCGGCGGAACGTAACCCCCATGGTAGGCAGGAGTTCACTGTATTCCACAGTCATTTTATGCATTGCCCCATGCCAACTTTTTTGGGACCTGTAGCAGGCATCAAATTTGAAATGTGCTCATTTAGTGGACAAAGGTGCACAAGCGTGCTCTGCGAAAAATTGTAAAATATTTAGAAAATACTTCAAAATCGCAGGCAGGCATCGCAGACAGGCCAGCATAACAGTGTATGGCGTACATGGATGTTCAGACAACATCCGGAAGTATGCTGATGACGCCCATATCACTTTCCTCACGCGATGCCTCATACTCTCTCCCGCAACTCACAGAGTTAACTTGTGTATCGGTGTACTGTACAGTACATTACCGCAAGTTTTTTGTGATTATTAACAGAACAGCTTCACCACCAGCTGTCTGTAGCCGGCGTTCAGTATTGGTGTAGCGGGGAGTTGCAGCTGGACGGAGCTCAGAGACACAGTGCTGCTGCCTCCATCAGGTGTGGGCCTCTCTGACAAACTCTCTCTTTTGACAGAAATGTGATTTAAATGAAGTTTTCAGTAAGTGAGTGTGTTTTCTACAGGAAAAGACTCCTGGGTAGGCTAGGCTTAGCTGGGCTAAGCTAAGCTGAGATAGCCAAGCTAAGTGACTCAACATAGCGGTTCGACTTACGATGGGTGCGGCAGAACGCATCTCCATCGTAACTTGAGGACTACCTGTATTTGGTTCCCAGCAATGAAACCAATGTCCCAAGGGGGGTGTATTCCCATCTCACACACGGTTTTCCCAGGATAAGCTCTAAATTTCCTTGAAGCAAATGAATAAATACACTCTGGTAACTTTATCACACTACGTGCTCTGCCCATTTCATCAGCAGTCACTTTGCCTCATTTGTTAGCATGGCGTTAGCATAAACTAGCACTCCTGCCCGAGCAAACATAAACCTCAGTCGGCTCCCATTGGTCCGCTTAGCCGCGCGAGGGCGGTAGAGCGTTTTTAAAGCGTTCCTCGCGCGCGACGCCCATCCTCCGCGGATGCCTTTGTGATGACGTCGATATGAGGCGGACGCAGGGCGGCCATTACGCAGCGGCTTTCTCTCCGAAAGGTCGGCCGAATCCAAGCGACTCCGCCGAAGAGTATTAACGACAATCTCCTGGTTTTACCAAGTGGCTTCATTAGCAGACTGACCTCAGAACGCGTAAAAACACTTCGGCATCCGGAGTGGCCCGTTTTCTAGCCGTAAACGCGTCGTTTCGGGACGTTAGAGCTGTGAGGAAAATATCCTGTGGTGTGCTAAAGCTATCTCGCATTGCTAAGCGAAAATTTGAGCTAGTCGAGCTAACGAGCTAGGCACAAACAGCGCCGCGGGTCCCGAGGGGGTGTTAGCCAGCTGAAACGTCTGTCCGCGTCGACAAAAAGTCCCTAAGGAAATCCGTGCTATCCTTCAAGACGTATTCAAAATGGACGATAAAGTGTTTACTAAAGAATTAGACCAATGGGTAGAACAACTCAACGAGTGCAAGCAGCTCACCGAGAATCAAGTCAGGACGCTGTGCGAAAAGGTAAGCCGCCGGCGCGAGCGCTAGCATGCTAACACGGCTAACATAACTACGTATAAAAAAAAGCTTGTTGTTTGGTTAAGGGTGACACGGTGTCCGTGGTGCTTATTTACTAATCACGGCGGGTTCTTGGGTGGTGTTTAGGCTTGTTTAGCAACTACTGACTATTAGGAAAAGGGGTTGTTTTATTTTAAAGCAGTCTAGCGAATTTGGCTTAAACGGCGCCGTTTCCTCGTTTGTTAGCCAGCGAGCTAACGTTACCACGGCTCAGAATAGAACATGGCTGATGATTACTGAGCCCCAGCGTCGTTAGCCTCGGTTTGTTTAGATGGATTACAGTCAGCGCGCGCTCGGGTAGTTTAGTTTGAATTCAACACTAACCGAGGATGTATTTCTTGTTTGTTTGTTTGTTTCTATCCCCTCCCCTTCTCCGGGGTTTAAGTGTGATTATAAAATGGCGTTCGCGGTAGGACTCGTGAGATGCCCATTAGCGTCAACGTTACTGTCTGACGTGCTCCAGAAGTAGGTTTATTTAACCCGAGACATTATTAAGATAGGTGACTAGCTTAGCTAACCTGGCCTAGCCGCGCAGAAGTGACGTCATCGCCGTTACACGCAACTTTAGTGGTTTTTTAATCTGATTACAGACTGCTAACGGTTATGTATTTTAAAAATTAATGCGCTTATATTCCCTCCTTCGCATTCAAATGATGTAGGGTGTTTTATGTTGTTGTTGTGGCGTTCGGGGCAGTTCGTAGTGTTTTGTTGTTTTAAGGTTTTGTTTTGGTTGTGTGCTTGTTGCAGTGTTGCCCAACAAGCTACTTAACTAGCTAGCCTTGACTAGCCACACAAAATGACGTCATCAAGGCTGCACGCGGACTTCGGTTGCAAGTGATCACTGATGAGCCCTGAAGGCGTCGTGTTCAGGGCGGTGTGCTGGGATTTAACCTGCCCTTTGTTCCCTCTCCAGGCCCTGGACTTCTTTACTCGATCTCATGAGGAAGTGTGTGATTAAAAGCCTGGAGGTTTGGCAGTGTTTTCTAGGCTGCTTTGGATCGTGATGAGCTGCCACTGATTTTTCTAGGCCTGTGCAGCCTTTTATCATGCTCTCGGGCTGTTTGATATTAGCATGTTATTAAAAATCAAAGGGCTGGATTTTTAAATGGGTTTTTGTGGCCCATTATGTCTGAGTGTGTAAAAATATCACCCCTTCCATCATAATCCAGACACAAGCTGTAAAGTGAGCACATAGTGGACCCCCCTCCATGAGAAACACTAAACTGATTGCATTTGTTGCTTGTGTGTGAGATATAATGTGGTGCGGTGTTTAGTCCTTTTTCTGTCAGCTTGATTTAACACACTGGCTGTAAACACACACTGGCTTGCCTGCTAATCTCAGTACGTGGTGACTGACCCACTTTATGAGATGAAAATTGTGGGTGGAGAAGCGTCCAACGTTTAATGCCATTTGTGGGGTGGCTCGCTTTCTGCCTTTACTGATGAAACGCTCCCATCAGCATGCAAGTTCACTTCTCCCATTTGACTGAAAACACTGGTGTTATCTTGGATTAATTCGACAATGAATTTTGCTCTAATCCTGTGCCAGTTCCTGTTCAGGAGATGTACAGAGCTTGTAACTACAGAACACGGACACCACACGCTAAAGAGACTGGATTGTTCAACCCCCCCCCTCCCTTTTTCTTTAAATTGTTGGTCCAAATCCTTCTGCTGAAATTCTGCATTTTGTTTGGTGGGTAGATTTCACAGAGCCCAAACAGTCATTACAGCCTGCATTTGACATAATTATAGAGCGAATACCAAGAGATTATGACTCAAAGCCCCTAACTGTTACATGTTTTGGTGCTGCTGCGCTTGAATAACAGGATTAATGTAAGTCGCAGTGGAATTCACTGGTTTTTATAAATTTATAGGCCCAACCATTTTTCTTTTTTATAGAAATGGAGATCATTTTGTAATTTTGTATTTTTTATTTTTTTTTTAAGGTTGACTTGCAGACCAGTTGTGAAGTTAATTCTGTATCAGGGTTGAAACCACAAACAGCACACGTACTTGTGGGCCATGAGATTTATTTATTTGTTTATTTATTAAAAAATTAGGACTGGATAATTGAAGAATTAGAGCATATTGGTTTTAAAAAAACACCCAGTAGCCAATTATGTTTAATTCGCCCACAGACGCCTGCTCCTAAAATTTAAATGTGTAAGGCAGTTTACAGCAGGCTTGTCACACTAACTTCTGTTTCATTATTCACGGCGGTCGTCCCCCTACATGTTTCAAAAGGGGCGCCTGAATATACACTATTCATAAGCTGCTTTGATCTACACCTGGCTTTAAAACAAAAAAAAAAACCCCTAGATGTCCAGTCAGATACAGTCATCCCCTGCCTGGGAGAAAGCAGAGAAAAATCGTGCTAGGAAATGTATGGCTCTGTATTAAATTAAACATTTAGAAAGCAACGGGGGGGGGGACAACATTTGGCTGCTGTTCAGAAGGTCGCAAGTTCAAATCCAAGCATCGCCAAGATGCCACTGCTGGGCCCTTGAGCAAGGCCCTTAACCTCAAAAATGTTTAGTTGTATAAATGAGAGAAACATGTAAGTCGCTCTGGATAAGGGTGTCTGCCAAATGACGGTAATGTAACTTGGTTTGTGTTTGTTTTGTAATAACTGAGCTCTTTAAAAAAAATGCTTCCTTTTCCTTTATCGTTCAAAAAAAATTGGGGGTTCTAGGGTTCTTTTTTATTTATTTTTTCCTTTTCTTATCTTAGTTGTAGGATAAGCACACACAAGCTGTATCTAAAGGTCTGGGTCATGACGGCATGTTTTACAAGCTGTTTAAAATGGCACCTCTGCAGATTAGTTTCCAAAAATTTGTCTCTGATCATCTGTCATGGATCACCGACATCAGCTTGCATCCTCCTACCCCATCACCCAGCGCTCTTATAAAGTGACCTTGTGCTACATGCATGTACACAGAAGCCTTGAAAGCACTGGGAAGAAGATGATCTCAAAAACGGACACAGTGTCACCAGTGTGTGCTCAGATGATAATCGTTGGGTGAAGTCCCGTTCTTTCCTTTTACCCACGTTCTGAATTCAGGACTGTTGCCAAAATCACTAACGTGGCATTCATTATTTATTTATTTACCATTTCCATAAGCTCTAAATAGATTGCTTCATTTTTAAACGTGCTCGGAATCGGTTCACACTCGAACTCTTTTGGTCTTCTATCAGGAAAAGAGTGTGGCGCTGAGAGGCTGAACTTGGGTTATGGCTGTCCATGGCACCTGCTGTAATGTCCTATTTACTGTGTTAAATGAGGGAAGGGTGGGAAAGAGGAACCGGACTGCAGAGGAGAGGTCTCCATGGAAACCCTTGCATTGTCTCCATGGTGACGCAGGGGGTCGTACTTGCAGCCAGTATTGATTTGATTTCTGAGTTTTGCAAAGGTCGTTTCGGCTCAATAACAGGTGTTTGCAAGACATGGGGGGGTTCATTCATGTATTAAGGAGACCTTGGGCCTGTATGGGTCAGCACTGGTTGCTCTCAAAATGAGGTCTGCAGTATGAGTGGTGCTTTTTAAGATCTGTATGGGAAATTATTAAGCGCGGATACGAGTGGGTGAAATGTTGGGTACAAAATGTATTATCTTGCACTCAGCTTCTAGTCTCAGCCAAGTATATTGCGGTTTATCATCCTGTTGAGGCCTAATGCCTTAGATGATATGCTACAGTGTGATGGCCTCACGGTGCTTTTGTGCTGCAGATGTAACTGATATCTCATTATTTGATTCTCTTTCACTGGAGCATGACTAATCGTATTTGTTCCATATTCACACAGGCTAAAGAGATCCTGACTAAGGAGTCCAATGTGCAGGAAGTGCGCTGCCCCGTCACAGTTTGTGGCGACGTGCACGGCCAATTCCACGACCTCATGGAGCTGTTCAGAATTGGAGGGAAGTCTCCTGACACAAACTACCTGTTCATGGGTGACTACGTAGACAGAGGCTACTACTCGGTGGAAACAGTCACCCTACTTGTCGCACTAAAGGTATTTTTAAGACGGATTTGTGTAAAAAAACAAACAAAAAAAAAACACACAAACAGTACTGATACTCGCCCAACGCATTTGGGCATTTGATTTGTGGTTCTGAGTATTACAGTGTTTCTTAATTGACAGGTCCGCTTCCCAGAGCGCATCACGATATTGCGCGGGAACCACGAGAGCAGACAGATCACACAGGTGTATGGCTTCTACGATGAGTGTTTGAGGAAATACGGCAATGCAAATGTCTGGAAATACTTCACAGACCTCTTTGACTATCTACCCCTTACAGCCCTGGTTGATGGACAGGTTAATATACACTTATTATTATTATTATTATTATTATTATCAAAAAGAAAACCCGAACCGTTTACTTTTTATAGCACATCTGTACTGCCCTACAAAGGCAGAACGCCATAACATCAAGTTACATAAACAAGTTAAGGTCTTTTGCCATTGTAGGGCAGTTTAGTGAATGTAACAACTGAGCAAAAGTTTAATTTTTCCCTCTCTGTAGATCTTCTGTCTGCATGGTGGTTTGTCTCCATCTATAGACACACTGGATCACATTCGAGCTCTTGATCGTCTTCAGGAGGTGCCACATGAGGTCAGTAGACAAATACAACTAGTCCTAAAGCTAGAATCATTCCTCTTACTCTAGAGACAGTACTGATATTTATCACTCCTTTTTAATACTCCTGATGATTCTGATCGTGAATCAGCTACACACAAACATTGTGAACATGAAACACTGTAAAACAACTTCCTTCCTGTGAGTCCTGTTAAAGCATTTTTCCACACCTAGAGTGTACCAGTTTTAGCACTAGAGGTGCTACTGACCAAACTGACAGGTCTCACCACCTCTAAATTTGGTCCTGCTAGACCACTAGATGGGTTTGGCTTCATCCGGGTCCATTCTCCTACGATGTGGACAACGCACAGTGCAGGCTGTAGAATAACAGTCCTAATATTTGACTTGTGCATGTTCATACTTCCTCAATAGGTTTCAGTTTGTACTTGCACATTCAGTGTGTAGAGAAATGAAGTCCATGGAAAACAGAAGTACACCTCACCATACTGTGACAACACATGCTCCAAGTGTCAAATAGTGATCAACACCATATTTGTTGACTATTAATAATATTTAGTTCGAAACAAGTTTAACATGAGGGGGAATTCATGCTGATTGTGGGTTGTTTTTGTTACATAATCATGTTGAATGCTTTCTTTTTATCGTCATGTCATTTTTGCTTTTTGACTGCTCTTAAGAGCATTATACAAATACAAAAATTGTGGTTATGATTTATTATTTAAAAAAAAAATCTACCATACTGATTACTTCCGTCAGTCTTACTGCTTACTGGCTGGTGTGTTTCAGGGGCCGATGTGCGACTTGCTCTGGTCGGATCCTGACGACCGTGGTGGCTGGGGTATCTCTCCCAGAGGTGCCGGTTACACCTTTGGACAGGACATTTCTGAAACTTTCAACCATGCCAACGGTCTTACCCTGGTCTCCCGGGCCCAACAGCTTGTTATGGAGGTGATTTGTGGTTTTTTTTTTTTTTTTTTTTTTTTTTTTCTTTTCTTTTCCATGGCAACATACAGTTTGGCAAAAATGAAACGTGCAAGGAGAGGATTCGGAAGAATGATTCGTGGTATGCTTTGAATGTTACAATTGAATGGTGTTCTTTTGTCCTCCAGGGATACAACTGGTGTCATGATAGGAATGTTGTCACCATCTTTAGTGCACCAAACTACTGCTATCGCTGTGGCAACCAGGCTGCCATCATGGAACTGGATGATACTCTTAAATATTCCTTGTAAGTATTGGCAACTGATATCTTTTAGATGTAAATCAACAGTCTTAAATATCTAATTGCATGTATCTCATACTTTGGATCAAACACATGTTTCTGATGAGTGTCTAAATTCAAATGTCTGTTCGCTTGTTTCTAATCTCTTGAATCCTCTCTTTCAGCCTTCAATTTGATCCCGCACCTCGGCGTGGAGAGCCTCATGTCACCCGCCGCACCCCCGATTATTTCTTATAAACATACATACACACACACACACTGGCCTGACGTAGGAAAAACGACCTCTAAAGCAAATGAGAAATACGGCAGATCCCTACATATATACATGTATTCATCCCACCACGTGTGTATATATTTGGGGATGTGTTACGACATGACATGAAAGCACTAACATGGACCAAAATGTGCCATACAAGCATTTAATGCAGAAATTCAATTCGCCCTGTGTCTCAGTACTGCTACACAGTGTCCCGTTTTAGCCTTTAGTGCAATTGCCTGCTGTATACTATGGATAGTAATGTTCTCTTTGTTCTTGAAATGTACATGACTCTGAGCAAAAAAAAAAAAAATCTGATTATCTAGCTTCCCTTCCCTTCAGTATCACTGGACAAACAATGTTCTTTAAGTTGGCAATGCCAGGCATGTGAAATAAGGTAACATTTTATACAAGTGCACAAGCTTACATCCTTTCCTGTCTTCACCAAACACTATACTATTGGGAATGAATGCTTAATCTGAAGGAGCCTTTTCCTTTTTTTGGGAGTGTATGCTTTCATGTATATGGACCCCCTATCTTAACTCAACTGTCCATCCCTTTGTCTGCCATCTTTTGTGTTCACTGTCTTTTCTGTGTATTTGTCAAAGTAATTGCCTCTTCTTTGGTGTATTTGAACTAATAAAGTCCTTTTATCGCAAGCTACTCCAAATAAATGTGGTAGTGATGGGTTTTTTTTCTCCCCCCCCTTTGTGGAATGATGTGCAACATGTGAAGCTTAAGGGCAACACGGGTATCTGAAGCACAAATCAAACCAGTTTCTTTAATTGGTCTCTTCAAATATAGTTTGGTTCTACAATTGTCATCTCAATTTTATTGAAACTTTTATTCCTTTATGATAATTTGTAGCCTTCCATACAATTTTAGAGCAGCAAGTACAATCTTTTAATCTTTCCTGTGGATGGGCATGATCTTGACTCAACCTTGTATCAAGCTACAATCTTTCTTCAAAACCTCAATTTCATTGCATGCAACAGCCGTCTACATCAACATGCTTGTAAAACTGTTCCACTTCAAATACAGAATCTTTAAAATAAAGAATATTTCATATAAGAGTTGCACATCACCACCTACCTTTACCAATGTACTGGTCATTCTTATGCTACAGGATGGCAAATACAGGTAGTGTGTTGTAGACGCCTGTATGAATATCATGTGAGCTTACGGAGGGATTTGTTCAATAACAATCTTGTCACATGTAGCACTTCATCTGTCAACATCGTTATAAAACACGGGTGAGTGCAATGGCATTCACTGAAGACATTTTTATGATCCACAGTATCAATATATTCAGTCCTCTGAAAGTCATGGAATGGCAAGGTCAAAGAAGGACTATTAAAAAAAAAAAAGGATAAGTACAGCAAGGCACCTTTAGTTCCAACCCAAGCGGTTTGATCAAAAATACTGGAACACATGGCTGATAGGTGTTTCTTTTTGCCCAGGTGTATCCTGTTAGATTATTTCCTTAAACAATGAATACAGCCGAAAGCCTACTCTTGGGTTGAGCCCTGGCTTTCACCTGTAAAGACTGCGTTTGTTGTTTGAAAAAGGATAGATCAACATGAAGACTGGAGAGCTGTCTACAGAAGAAAAGCATGCCATTGCACAAGGATTGAGCACAGCCAATGCAACAATTTGGAAATCATCTTTTATGAAAAGTTATGAAACCACTGGTGTACTAACAACCAGACAATGGAACAGTTCAGCCAGGACAGAATTTAGAAGAAAAAAGCAAAAGGAACAGTCAGTGACGTTACCCACAAGCATCGGAGGGCAGGAGTGAGGTGTCACAATCCACTGTTCAAAGACTTCAAGAACAAAAATACAGAGGCTGTACCACAAGATGCAAACCACTCATCAGCAGTGAGAAACCGAAGGCCAGATGGGAATTTGTAAACAAATACAGATTTACCACAAAAATTCTGGATCCAAGATTAAATCCAAAGTGATGGAAAGGCCAAAGTGTGGTGAAAGTAAGGATCTACATATGATCCAAAACATATGAGCTAAGGGGTCAAGCACTGGGGGCTAGTGTTATGGCTTGTAATGGCTCCTTCTGGAAAGAGCTCCGTACGCTTTATTGATGATGCAACTCATGATGGTAGCAGGAGAATGAATTCAGAGGTCTACAGAAACATTCAGTCTGCCAATTTACAGAGAAAACCATCCAATCTTATTGTGAGGAGCTTCATTATGCAGCAGGACCATGACCCAAAACACACTGCCACTATAACAAAGGACCTCATCAGGGGAAAAAAGTGGAAGGTTTTAGACTGGCCAAGTCAAACACCAGACCTTAACCCAACCGAACATCCATTTCACCTCCTGAAGGGGAGTCTTAAAAGAGAAACCGCCCAAAACAAACAACAACTGAAAGACACCAGGCTAGAAGCCTGGAAAGGCATCACAGAAGATCGATGCAACAGTTTGGTGATGCCAGTGAGTCGCCAGCTTCAAACAGTTACTCCAAGCAAGGCATACGGAACAACATATCCAGTGTAATTCACATTACGATCACCTGTCCCAATACTTTTGCACTCCTTAGAGAAAAGGGGGTGTTCCACAATGCAACTTGCCTTGTCTGAAATTTTTTTTTCTTTTCTTCTTCTAAACATATCTAGATGTAAATATCAGGAAATTAAAATTAATCTCTCATCTCCTATTTATCTCTTGATCTCAAACCCCAGTGTCTTCAGAGTATTGCAAAAACAAAAGATTCCAATGCCATTCCAATAGTTTCAGAGGGGCCTATAGGTTTGCTAGAAAATTGCCAGCAAGTGCTATGAAATTTCAGAAAAGCACATCACCGCATACAAATGATCAATATCATATTGCTCATCTTTAAGACTTCATAACAGTACATAGATTTGTATGTGTTTTTCTTGACTATAGATGCTGCACTAAAGAATAATACAGAAGGTATTAAAATGTTACAGAGCCAGAAGCATCCTGGGGATCTGTGGAATTCTCTACTTAACTGTGTCCAACATCTCTATCAAAGGTGGACGCACTTTTATTAGAAGCTTGAAGACAATCTAATGTTTTACCATAAATAAAAGGTCCAGGTGCCTCAACTGAACTACTGAATGACTGAAAACCTTCACCAAGACCTGAGGATGGTATTAACTTGTGGAAGGGTCCTTTTCCTCCACGTTAAGAGTGGTGTGCGCGACGATCCCGACATCTTCTATACTGAGGTCTGTTCGCGTGAGCAGCGGCCTTCTGGGGTACGACGTGTACAAGGAATAAAGAGTTGGAGAGTATCCAGCCTTGTGTAACCAATCTAAAAGGACCTGAAGGTGAGAAATAAACATTGCAATACACCTTTAAAGGAAGTATTCAATCAAAAAGTATTCAAATGGAGTTAGTCGAAACGTTGTTAACGTTTGCCCCTGATTTAGTTTTGCATTAGCATTTCGATTCTTGCTAAGATGTTTTGGAAATCAGTCTCACCCAAACTGTTCTGTATATACACTATAGAGCAAAACACTGTAAATATCTGCTTAAAACTTCAAACAGGGCTTTTTTTAAGAATGTCACACGGACTTGCTGTGCTGATTAAGAGTACGGTATGACTTAATTGGGTCTATAAACAAAACAACACCACAAAGCTTTCTGTACACAAACACTGTGGATGACATTTCATCTAGACGGTCAGTGGTAACTGGAGTTTCGACCGTGCTTCAAGTCATGCTTACATTTGCCCATGAAACAGTACGGTGTCTCCTCCGTCAGGGCTGGGCGATATATTAATAAATTATCATCGCAATATGGCCACTCACGTCGTCCACCGGCTGAATATCGTGAGTATCGTGATTTAGCAGAAATATCAGCTTTCTGTCAGAAATGAACAGGTAGCTGCCATGAATACATCACTGAGAAGTCTGTGTAATGTAACATGATGCGTAGTATTAGCTTGATAGATATTAGGCCTGTTATATTACAGTCTAACTGTGTGCTCAAGAGCTTGTGAGATGCATGCCCTGCATTTCGTCTCTGTACATTATATGTTTTATAGCATAATATATATTATGATTAAATGTTATTGTGAAAATGTCAGAAAATATTGTGATACAATTTTTAGGTCATATTGCTCAGCCCTATCCTCCATACTGCACAAAGTTCAGTAGTGAGGTGCATGAAATCTAATCTTAACTTTGTTGGATCTACTCGCAGTCCAGTTATAGCTGCCTATTTTTTTTTTATTAAGTATTAAATAAGAAGTATGCTTAGTGTCTAGGGCTTAATATTTTATAGTTTAGGGAGGCTGGAAGTCGGAGAGGGTGGGGGTAGCTTGGGGGTGGACAACGAATTGCCAACCATCTCATGTGCAAAAAACTGATAACCAGTGACAGCTGGTCTGAATGGTAGACCTCCATTTAACTTGCTAACGTTTGTTTACTGAAAATTCTGGGAGTCGAGATCTTGTAAAAGTTGTCAGAATATCTGAGATGCTTTACATTTAAAATAGCTTTAGTATTGTAAAAATCCTAGAATGTAAACAAGGCACACATTTGGCATTTAGTTACTCATTGATGTATTTTATAATTAATTCTCGACTCACAAACTTAATCCATTCCAAGACTCTGTTTGTGAACCGATTTGTTCACGACCCGAATCAACTGAAATTAACGTAAATATTATTAATGGGTTTCAACCCTCAAAGCATGTTTTTAAAGTGTATTATGGGTTTATGTGTGGCAATAAAAGAGAATAAAATTAAAATAACCCTAATTATAGAAAAACAACCCTGAATTAAATAAAGAGATGATTTTAATGCACGTTCCCTTTACGGTGGATACGTAGTTGCTGGCGTAGGTGGATGGTGAGGGTTCTCATGTTTTGTGATTATTTCTTTCTTTATTTCAACCGTTATACGCTTAGGCTTCTTACTCTCACTACCATTTCCACTTTTCACTTTCATGGGATCCATAATGAAGGCTTAGAGTGCAAAAATGCAGAGAAACACAACGAAACACACAATGTGTTGAACCCGTTCTCGAGTACTTGACCAGAACTGAATGTTTGTGTTGCGAAGTGTAGGTTGGCTGCCTGTACGTCAGTCGAGGATTTTTTTTTCATCAGTCGGTACAAAATCTGTTCGGCAATTTAGTTCGTACGTCGATTTGTTTGCCATCCGACGATGGAGTCCACTGTAACAGATTTTGGGTGAGACAGACTTGGAGTATTTATTATAGCTTCATAGTTCCAGTGCAAAACTAAAACGGCAAACCTAAGACACCAAACATGTCTTGGCTGATCGACTACTTCCGAAATACGTGGATTAACTCACTGTTGATCGGCACGTTTTGAAAAACCTTCTTCGGACCGTTCTTCCACTGGGACATCTCAGAGCGATTTTTACAACCTGAAGAAGAGTCATTACATTAATCAGCTAATTATATACATTTCATCATTCATCCTTACTGTATTGCTGTTACTGTGGGGAAGAGTCTGTGCCAGACACAAAAAAAAGTGCACAGGGCAAAAACATGCTACGCAGTACAGAGACAGCTTTGCATGTCATTTGTGACGTGATGCCAATGCGCCCCAAAGAAAAGTAAAACCTTTACTTCATTGCCCTTTCTTTACATTATTCTTCTGTCTCTCACTTTTAAGAATTTAATGTCCACTCTGTGCCAGAAGTGAATGTAATTCCCTGTGCATTTTGCTACCATCAGGGCGTTGCAGTCGTACCACACTGAAATGCAATCACTGTCCAATCACAGGCCTGAGCCACAGTCAGGAAACGTTTCCATCCATTCAAAGGAACGTCCTTTATAGTTTCCTATAGCTGTTACTGCATTGAACATATAATAATCAAGCTTTTCAGAATTATCACTTAAATGTTTGCTTTGTTAAGTGTAAATATGACTAAAAGGTATTGGAGCGAGCTTTTCGAGAATGAACACACTCACCCCATGAGCATCTTCTGATGGTTCATCAGGTAAGATTATGATCTTAGGTAGAAAAAAGAAGAAAAAAAAATCCCAAAAAAGCACATCATACAATGATACACACAGGCTCATTCCATACTCCATTAACCTCTAATTCCAACCTCTAATCCACTAACCAGTACAACCAGAACGCTGCCAATACAGAGTGACTCAATGTAACTAGAAATTTACGCTAACATTCCTACCCTTTTTGATTTCGGGACCTGTGTCTGGACAGGAGTCGGATTCGGCTCCTCTAGCTCCTTTCGCTTCCTCGCGGCCCTCTGATTGGGAGTCTCGTGGCCGTCATCTGTACATGCTGTCGCCTGTTCCTCCTGCATCATTAACTAGTGTTAGTGTGGTGAGGGTGCGAGGCATTACAGCAGCTACAACTGAAACTCTCACAGTGAAGCAATTTATTAGCCATCTAGAAAAGACTCCAGTGTTGATTTAAAAAAGGTATACGGTCAGGTGTCTCACCCCTCCCAGTGCGACGCCCTGGCTAAGCTTCCAGCTTTGTCCCGTCATACGATGGAAGTCTTCCTCTTTCTTCCTGAGCACCGCTTCCTGTCGGGGCTTCACTGTGGCCTCGAGGTACTTGTCTGACTAGTTTTAAAAGAAAGTCCAAAATCAGTACAAAAACGAAAGCAGCAGAGGTTCAAAGGTGCAGGATGTAACATAATGATAAGTTACAAGTCTCAGAACTCCAGAATTGGACATTTGACATTATAAGACTTTGGATTTATAAGTTATATTCTGGCTTCTTTGGTAGATATGGTATAAATACAAGGGAGATTCAAAAATTAGAGGTCATTTATAAATTACGTGATAACCCGGAGAGCAAAGGACAAAACATGGAGTGGAGACATCAGTCTTCTCCAGCCAAGAAGAAATTTAAAAAGTCAGCCCTCCCCAAGGAAATCATGATAACGTTCTATTGCGACATGAAGGTTCCTATTCTGGTGCATTTCCCAGCACATGGGCAAACAGTGGACACTGCGAATTGCTGCGAAATGAACTTAAACCTGCAGTTCACAGCAAAAGAAGAGGAATGCTGTCCAAAACAGTCTTGCTGCACCATGACAATGTACATCCTCATACAGCAGCAGAGACAGCAGGGACAGTGCAATGGCTCGGGTTCGAATATCTTCCACATCCTCCTTACAGCCTTGATCTGGTGCTGAGTGATTACTACATCTTTGGTCTACAGAAAGAGGCACTACTTGGTCACAGATTCACCTCTGATGATAAAGTAAAGGAAGCGGTGTTCACCTGGCTTCAGGAGCAGCCGAAAAACCTCTTCTCTGTATGAATACAGAAGCTAGTTGAACGATACAACAAATGCATCTTCTTGCATGGGGACTATGTGGAAAAGTGATGTGTCCGATTTCTCACAGTTACTTCTATTAAAGCCGGTACGTATTTTCCCTTTACTTTTTGATTCTCCCTTGTATGTTCTTTACATACCAGTGAATATACATGTTAGAAGTGGTTAAACAAATATTGCTTACATGTAATAATTTTTTTTTTAAAAACCTGCTGCTCTGGCCTTACTGAGAATGAAATATTAAGTATTTACAAGCAGTTGCGATAGTGATATTGTGATACTAGTGAGTGTCACACGTGAAACACACCACAGCACAGCATAGCGTGACACAGTGAAATTACTTCTCTGCATTTGACCCATTCACCAGGTGAAGCAGGGGGCAGCCGAACAGCGCAGTGCCGGGGGAGCAGTGCTTGGGTACGGTACCTTGCTCAGGGTTCCTCAGTGTACCTTGTTGGTCCTGGGCCTCAAACACACAACCTTCTGATTGAAGGGCCAATGCCCTGACCGCTAGGCTACCACTGCCCCACTAATGGCACATCTTAAGATCACAGCATTTTCAGCTAGCTTACATTAGGGTACAGTACTGCGTAAAATTGGCCAGTAGCCACGTTTGTTAGCAAGTCAACTAAAGTTAGGTAACATACAGCATATTACTGGGAAATACTAAACTTTGGCTTTCTTCATTCCACACTTTTGTTTTTGATTTTTTTTCCCCAAAGGCACATTTGCAATTCACCCCACAACTGCTTTTAAAAAAAAATAAATAAATAAATAAATAAAATAAATAAATAAATAAATAAATAAATAAATAAATAAAAAGCTGAACTTGAAAATCCATCATCACACACGCGTAGCGTGTTTCTGCAGTATAGTTTGCGTGACTGTCCGTACCTTAAGGCTGTGTTGATGCTGTAGCTCCTTTCTTGCTTTCTCCTGTTTAAATCGATTGCGAGCATCTTCAGCGGGACCTGCAATGACAAATACCGTACAGCACTCAGGGCCAGCATGTACAAAGAGTCTACAAGTCCAGAGGGAAAAACTCATCTGAGATATATAAGCAAGTAAGTAAGTAAGTAAATAAATAAATAAATAAAAAGGCCGGGCTCAAAATGTGGCATAAAACTTTTCTGAGCAGCTCTTAGTAAAGGTAAGAGTTAATCCTAGGAATAAATTTGAAACAGGAAGTATGGAGAAGATTCAGTGCCAGACTGAAAAGTAATCCCACTCTGAATCTGAAATCTGAAACACAATGCATACGTATTATTACATTTCACTTGCAACATGAGAGCTAAATGCAAATCCTACACTGCAGCACTCTTATACTGGACCTTTCACTCTCTTACTTGGTTATAGCCCCAAGATACAAAAGAGCATGATTCAATTCATAACTGTTTTCCTTCAACTTCCTACTAATGCTAATTTTGGTCTGCATTCTTGATAGAAATTACAGAATTTTTAATTACTCGAGTAGTCTGTGGTGCCATGACCAAATCCTTCATCGCTCTATAAGAAACAACTTATCATCTATTATACCACAGCACGGCTGAATGCCCAAATCTGATTGGTCAGAAAGTGGGCATTATTTTTGTATAACAGTATGGTTTGGACAGTAGTAGTTTACTGTATATTAACGCGCTCATTCTAACACATTACAGCACATTATTGTTAGAACAATACATATGAAAAAGTGCACATACATATATATATATATATTGTTTAATACATGTTGCTGTAGTAACACCTCCTACAGAAGGACTTGTATGGTAGAAGTTCCATGTAATCGAAGACAAACAATACACGGATTATCAAAAAAAAAAACGTTTATCAATAGTTATATATATCAATAGTGATTTTTGTGTTGGTAGACATTTTATTTCCTGGGTGTCAACAGTTTACAACGGTCACGGCGCTTTACAAAGTTTCCAAGACAAAGGTGTTTAAGTTTTTGTGGTGAAATGGTAAGCTGTTTTTGAGAGCGAGCAAGTGAGTGTGTGTGTGTGGGTGAGAGAGAGAGAAAAAGAGAGAGAGAGAGCGACAGAGAGAGAGAGATAGAGAGCGAGAGACAGACAGAGGATGTGGCTGGTCAGGGACTGACTGCCAGAGCTATAACATAAAAGATAACAGGAACTAACTTGTCTCTTGGACTTTACAGATTACATGCAACTATAAAACATTCAAATGTACGCTGTGTCATTTATTAATGCATTAAACATTGTAATTATTAGCAAACTCCTGTGGTATTGGCAACAACAACACCTTCTAGACCAAACTGCTATGTGAAAATAATACACGTCAGAGTGATAATAGCACTCTGCTTCACACTTTTTTTTGTTAAACCACACTCATGTTCACTTGTTTCCTGTTCTGATAAAACTCTCTTACATTCTATTCGTCTCTTCTCTTTTTCAACATTGAGGCAAATGAAAACCTTAAGAGCACAACATGACTTAGAAACGAATATACCGTAAGTTTCACAGAGGAATCAGGAGAGTCGTTCAGCGCTGAAACGCTGGTACTGAAAGAAATGGAGATTGTTTCCAAAAAAATGCTAGACGTTTGTAACACCTATTTGCAATAAACAATTTAACCCATTCTGCTTGTTTTAAAACCAGTGCCCTTTTCTAAAGTGTATGAATTTTGTATGGTCAGAGATGACACATTTTATAAATAAATACATTTTGTCTTCAGAATTCTATATTTTAGACCTGAAATGTTCAAAGGTTTGGACACTGAAAGAAGACTGAAAAAAATAAAATAAAATATTATTTTGGTTATACTGTTTAACTCATGGACAGTCAATTTACTCCTTAATATGTGACCTTCAGCCAGAATCAAGACTCACACACAATTTTAAGAAGAAGAAGAAAAAAATGTCAATACGTGTCTAAATAATTCATGCATGGCAAAGTTAAAGCATTAAACTGACTCGCTCTGGTATTCGATTCAATCTTCAGAAAATCTTCCTTCTTTGTGCTTTGATATGTAAATTCTGACAATTCGTTGGGTTATTTCTCAATGTCAAGCAAGCCAGGTCCTTCAGAAGCTACGCAAAACTAACCCTAACCCTTCCTGGCATTCAGAGAACAAAAAATGGCCCAGTCTCTTGAGTGTGCAGGTGTGCGTCATTTAAAAACGTCTCGCCTCATACGTGCACATACAACCATGGGTGGTTTACGAACGCTCAGGACACACCCAAGTGTCCTGGGACGAATCCTCTGAACAAAAAGACTTGGTCTTTGACAGAATCTGAAGGATCATACACAGGTCATTTGGCGGGACCTGACGATACTTGAACTTGAAATGCACTTGTTCAGGATCCTTCCTTGACATTGAGAAACACCAGGTGAATATGCAAATCCACGTATGACACGACCAGGTGACATTTTGACCGCGTGCTAGCTGCTTTATGCCTGAAAAGAGACAACACTGCACTCTTAACAGTCTGAAACACCTTTGAAGAACTAAATACTTAAGGGGTGCTTTAAGACTACTCATAAGGCTAAAGACTCAACGTTTGTACATTCTTAAGCCTAAATACATAGGCTACGTAATCCTGACTTTTTTTTTTTTTTTAGCACTTAAGACTATAATCTTAGTCAGAGCAGCTTTATCAACTTAACAAGGCTTTTGATGAGCTCTCAGATCATTATCAGGGATCAGGATTTCAAGAGGAAACAGTGCAGTACCGTTAGCAGCCAGAGGGGGCGCTGCACGCAGGTAAGATTTCAGCTTGGTGTACAAACAGGAGATCCAAGTCAACACAGCAAGCATGAAGAACCCTCGACATGCTAACCACACTGCATCATTCACACCTGGACAACACACAGCAATGGAGCAGTTATTACAGTTACACTCGTTATTAATAAAACTCTATAAACATGGGTTACTTTGAGGGGAAAAAACAACAGAGATCTTAGCCGAGATCCAGAAAGAGCTACATAGTGTTCAAACTTTGTATTAATTGTGTGAAATTTTGTAATTATTTTTTTAATTAACTGTGTTCGACCATTTTCGAAAACAGACACGTCACCTATTAATGAAAACTTCCAGGATATAACACAAAATAGCGAGAAAAATAAAACGCCAACAAGGAACGACTGTCCGGCTGCAGCCATTTCCTTAGTGAGGGTTCACTCCTAAACGGACCGGCGCCTGATTGGGCATGTAGTGCACTACTTGGAACATTTAGGTCTTTCGGCTTGTAGTGCACGATGGAGTATCTTTTGGATTTGGTATTCAGCCTCTTAGGTTGCCGGATTCCATGCGGAAGTGATGTTTTCAAAATAAAAGCATGTTGATCAGGGTCAGTGAAAAATAAAAGCTGTAAAGAAATAAAGCCAACCAAATAAATAAATAGATAAACAAATAAACATATGATCTACTTTCTACTAGACATGGTTAAAAACATCGGTGAGAAATCCACAAAATCATCTATGGGTTAAATGCAGGGTCATGATTTGGCAAGGAAAGATACATGTATGTATACCCAGTGTCCGATTTATTAGGGACACCTGTACACCTGCGCAAGTGATGTTTTCAAAATAAAAGCCTCGGGTTGATAGACGTCAGTGCAAAATAAAAGTAAACCTGCTGTAAAGAAATTTGTTAGCAGGCAATGATTCAATGAATGAATCAAAGAAACCAGCCAAACAAATAAGTAAATATATAAACAAACAAATAAATAAATAAATAAACATATAATCTACTTTCTATTAGACATGGTTAAAAACATCTGTGAAAAATCCACAAAATTATCTTTGGGTTAAATGTAATGTCATGATTTTGCAAGGAAAAGTACATGTACACTCAGTGTCCACTTTATTAGGGACACATGTATGCCTGTGGAAGTGGTTTTCAAAATAAAAGCCTCAGGTTGACACACACACACACACACACACACACACACACACACACACACACACACAC
>JAQLOM010000009.1:13627269-13637631 GCA_030068315.1 Chrysichthys thysi | reverse complement strand
CTCTCTCTCTCTCACACACACACACACACACACACACACACACACACACACACACACACACACACACACACACTATTTAGTGTAGCCAATCTACCTAACTGGATTTTATTGGATTTAACATTTATTTAAACAGTGCAGTCAAATAGAGACACAGATCTCTTTTGCAAGCAAGCCCTGGTTAAGAAGGCGGAACAATAAATACCACAAATATCATTCACATACAGGACAAAGGGCATCACGGTGGTGCAGTGGTTAGCATCTTCTCAGTTTGAACCACATGAATGTGTGCAGTTTGCATGTGCCCCCATGCCTGCATGGGTTTCCTCCAGGTACTCCACTTCTCTCCCACAGCCCAACATGCAGATTAGCTCAACTGGCTACTCTAAAGTTTCCTAGGTGTAAATGGCTGTGTGTTTCTTTGTGTTAGCCCTGAGATAGATATGTGACCTGCTCAGATTGTACCCCACCTCTCACCCAAAATCAGCTGGGATTGGCTTCAGCTTCCCTGCAACCCTTAATGGATAAGCAGGACAGATGGATGGATGGGTGAGTGGATGGGTGGACTCAAAAAACAAAAAACAAAAAAACAAAAAGAGCACTCACATGGAAACTTTTATTTCATTAAAAGCCTAAATTCTTATTAAAATTAATTGTACTTATTTCAGGTGTGTTCAGATCTTACCGATAGAACATCAAAGATACTGTATACACAGACACATGTTATAAAGGGCTTATATACAAAACCTATCCAGTGTATCTCTCTTGGATTGAAAACGGAGGTTAACCTGTCATTTAATAGAGCTCGCAGTGATGAGTACAGCTTCTGGGATTTCTCATGAATCTTCGAGCTGCAAGGTAAACAGTATAAAGTGTTTTCAAAGCTGCTTTTGAAGCATGCCTGTACATGGTTTTGGAACTAAATCAGAGAACCTGGAAGACACACACCCTGACATCTGTACATAAATGACATGTATGAGAGAGCCAGTAATAAGAGACAATGATTTATTCATTTTCAGCCCTTGATTCGGTAATATTCTGGATTTATGTCACACGCCGTATTTTCATTCTATTTCGTTACATTAAAGGAACCCCAACCGCACATTTGGGTGGCACACAAGCAAATCGTTCCCTTTGAAGAAAAAGCCCTGGACGTGAATTCGATTTACCGCGTAATCTACAAGAGAATGAAGAGTTCCTGTCAGGAACTGTTATACAATAACATCTGTTTTGCATTAACCATTCTTAACCCTTACCAACTGCCTTTAGATGTCCAAGCGAGTTTTGAGTAAATGGGGTTGTGTGAGACATTTTACAGGATGGGTTACGGAAGGGTACAAAAAAAGGTGTCAGAATGATTCATAGAGGTTAGGTTAAAATGACTCGAGTGTTTCATTCACAAATGATAGTCCTGCATGCTTTTATTTATCACTGTATGTTTGTATCTTTCCTGGTTTGGATGGGACATTGCTGGACAATGAACTTTAATGTTTGCTTATTATATGGACATGTCTGTGTGATGGTTTCGTGCTTTGGAGTGTGTTCGCCAGAGTGGACCACTGAGGGGCAGCACTGCTATACAAAGATCACGGTGTCTCCTGCTGCTGGAGAAAAGAATCGGCCCAGGAGCTTTCACGCAGACTGATGAAGCCTGGGTTACTCAAATGAATCACATGATAATGATCATGGATATATAGCAGGAATATAATGCAGAGGTGTGCTACTGGTAAAGCAACACATACTGAGAAATTGGCAGCTAGAGAAAAAGACAGTCTTTTCCCATCCATCCATCCATCCAACCATCCATCCATCTGTTATCTATACAGATTCTTCATCTTCACTGTATGTGAGAGGTGGGGTACATCTCATGTAGGATAACTCAGAGATAAACAAACATTCACACTCACGTTCACATACAGTACATGGGCAGATTAGAGTAGCCAGTTGACCTAATCTACATGTCTTTATGCCAGAACCACAGAACCTGAAAGAAACCCACACAGGCATGGGGAAACATGCAAACTTCTCCCAGAAAGACCCGAGTCAGCCCGAGGGTCGAACTCAGAACCTGTCTGCTGTGAGTATCACAAGATTATTTTCATGACCATTACAAACGTATGAGTAAAAATGAACCTTGGCTGACGATCTACAGCATTTTAAAGCTCCTACCCTTCTTATATTTATTGTCTCATGATTACAGATGACTTGACAGACTCCTAGGCTGTGTTTATCTCATCAGCTTTACTCCTGTTCCCTAGCGTCCTGTTACTTCACCATTTGCTTAGTATTCAGAAAGGCTGACACGCTAAAATCCAGCACTAAATGCACGGCACAACCAGATATTTCTTTTGTTGTGCACAAAACCACAAACTGCTACAGAAATCTGCTACAGAAAGAAATAAAATGAGAGTAGATCTTGGAAATACTTCTACAAAACACACCACAAATGGAATGATGTTAGATCCTGACTGATTTTATTCCTCTTAAAGAGGTAATGTGGTGAGAAATAATTATAAACTGGTACATTTAGCTCACTCTCCTTGTCAGGCAATGACGATGCACCTTATATATTTTTAATGTTTAAAATTAATATTCGAAAAATACATAAAGGTCATTTGTAGGCCAGTTAGTTACAGGGTGGGTCATGAAAAAGTAGCCCTGCCTCCAATGCTGGTGCCATGCTCTTTAGAGGAGGCCGTAGCCCCTTTCTCTCCGCCTGTCGCCCCATGTGTAGGGGCATAGATGTGAACGGAGACCACTTTCAGCATCTGTTGGGACTTTTGTTTAAGTGAATAGAAACTATTTATTTGTTTGTTCACCTTATCTTCCTATCACCAGAGGCGGGCTACTTTTTCGAGGCCCACCCTGTCTGTATATATGGACAATACTCAGCTTTTACTGCTAAAGAATGTAGGATGATCCAGAACACAAAAAATCTTACATCAGTCATTAATAGGATTATATAAGGATATATGCTATGATTATATAAATCTTATAGTCTGGACTAGACATAATATGAATGACTCTGGGAGGTGGGGCTTTGTGTCTAGGAGGCGGAACTTATCTGCTTGGCTAGGGATGGGAAGTGGAATCAAAGTAGATGAATCCTTAATAGTCCAGAATAAGTATTTGTCTATGTTTTGTTGTAGGGAGGTGTTTTAACAAGGAGGAATCTTACTTAATAATAACCTAAACGAAGGGATGAAGCAAATCCGATTTATTCATAGAGGACACTGTTATCTAATGCTATATACAAATGTGTTAATGTGGTAAACTCCCAAACTTACAAAAAGATATCCTTACAAACCAGAGAACCGATTGCTAACCTACAAAAAGTAAGGTATTAAATTATGAAGGAGGAAAATCAGAAACAGCGGGGTGGTATGATGCAACCCCAGGCAAAGCAGAGTTACTGCTACTGCCCTGAAGTTAATGATTTTCCAGTAACAGCATGTTCTGAAGTGTTTTATTCCTTTTGTACTGTAGAATTTTGCCAACAAAATTAACAAACAAGTACATAATACATTGCATTACGATTTACATTATGTCACGAGTGCAGGGTGTGGCAGGTGGGAGCCAGCAGTAAATGTGAACGTGTTTGTAAATACACCAAAGGTAAAGGTACAGAAATATCAGGCGGGCTCATGACCCAAAAACAGGTTCAACTGAGGCACAAACCAAATATCAGAGGCAGGCCACAATACACAAGAAATTAGAAACCCAGAAATGAAATTAAAATTAAAAGTGCAAAAAAAGGGGAAAAAAAAGGAGAGAAAAAAGAGCACTTCGCAACAACAGACAAAGATATGGCACAATAACGTTTCAGGTAGTAACAGACAAACTGAGAGTCCTTTTATAGTGTCTGTGTATATATATATATATATATATGTATACACGCACACACACACATATATGTATGAGTGTGTAATTAGATGCACCTGCATCAAGTCAGGAGTCATGTGACTTAGGGCCTGGGAGTGTGTCAGCCATGTTGGTTGAGTGCAAGTTCTCATGGGAAGCCTGTCTTTTCTCTCGCGCTTAAATCCAAGAAGAGAAAAAAGCTACAGAGTTCTTTTTTTTGTCATGTTACTGAGACACTACCAAGCCGGCATGGTGGTTAGCACTGTCACCTCACAGCAAGGTGGTCCTGGGTTCAATCCCTGGGGTTGACCATTTGTTATTTTCTGTGTGGAGTTTGTATGTTATCCCTGTGTCTGTGTGGGTTTCCTCCGCGTGCTCCAGTTTCCTCCCACAGTCCAAACACATGCACAGAGGGGATTAGGCTGATTGGCTACTCTAAATTGCTCATAGGTGTGAATGTGAGTGTGAATGGTTGTCTGTCTATGTGTGTCGCCCTGCGGTGGATTGGCGACCTGCCCAGGGCGTATCCCGCCTCTCGCTCGAAGTCAGCTGGGATTGGCCCCCCGCCCGAACCCTGAACAGGATTAAGTGGTAGAAGATGAGAGAGAGAGTGATTGAGATTCCTTCCTGTCTTCCATCCATCTATCCATCATTCATACAACATATTCATCAGGGTTGCAAAAGCTTGCAAAATTCACATGGAAAACTTAATCATATCAAAAATTAAGCATATTTTTATGTGGATCATCCGCCATTCAAGTCCCTGTAAGCTTGCAGCCAGAAGTGCTGGTCAGAGCCGTATTCTTATGCTCCTGTTGTTACTAGATCAACATCTTCTGTTCTGTTCACTCTCTCAGAATCCAGCCTTCAACAGCGCTGTGGTATAAATAATAATATCATACATACACTAAAAATTTAATAATGTAAGATGCCTAAAAAGAAGAAACCCACTTCTTCTAGTTTGCTTGAAAAAAGTAGCAGGACAGCAAAAAAACCCAAAAAACAAAAACAAAAAAACCTCCAACAACAACAACAAAAAAAACCCATGTCTCTCTCATAGATCTTTGTACAGGCATTTACATGCACACATTCTCAAGAGGCAACACGCTGAAGGTGTTTCTGCATCAATATTCAAGTGCTCTCCGAAGAGCCGAGTATTCAGGCATTTCTTGAAGTAACGAGCGAAAGAAAACAGCCTGATTACAGCAGACACGCCGCGCCGCATGAGGAACAAGGCGAGGAAACTGCTGCAGGCAATGATAACAGCAATAGATAGTGCATCCGAATAATAATAATCGCCGTGTTTGTTGGCTTGGAGGAAGGAGAAAGGGAGAGAGCTGCAGATCTTTGTCTGTGGGCCCACGGCCATTTGAGTTTTCAGTGCATTTGCTTGGTAAGCCGGGATCTCCGTGTTTGCTCTAATTTGCTTTCTTCGGCTGGAAGGCTGGCACAGCCATAGCAGGGCCAACAGGATTAAAAGCCCAGTGCCACGTCTTCCTCTCGCCCCGTCAGCCTGCTGGAGATATGGGATGGAGGCCATTACCATGGAAATGCAATGTTTACACGGATGGGAGAAGTCTATTAGCTGCTTTTTTGGGCATGTAAAGAGGACGGCAGGCTGCATGGGGGGGGTTATCACTCATCTGGTCCCTCTCATGCTTTTCTCTTGTTCTCACTCTTAATGATTTTCCTGCCTTGTAACCATGCGCAGGGGAAAATAAATTGTTTAAATGTCCTTGTCCCTGATTACACGCATCCCCTCCTCACTCAGTGGATGTAGAGAGTAAACTTGCTCTTGCTCCCTAGCATGCCTCTCATGGTTCATGTTTACTTCTAATTTGTTTAAAGCATCAGGGAGAGCATGGCAGCCTTGAATGGGACTGGTTAACAATGCCATGAAACTCATGTGTATTCATTGAAAGCCACATAATAGAATGGTATAGTGCTTTTATAGAAATATAACAAGTCAGCATTTCTGCCGCAAGAACACGCTCATGTATCCAGGCTCAATGTTATCACTGCTACTTCAGGTAGCTCGGAGCTCACGCGTCTGTATTTATGTTTTAATATCAGCTAACGGAATTAACCTTTCAAATCTGGTAATGAAAAGCGGTATGTTTTCCTGTGTGTACATTCTGAGTGGCCATACAGTCCAGTGTGGAAGCATGTAATTAAATACTGGAGTCAATTTTAAGCCAATTTGCCAGCAGACATCTTAAAACAGAAATCTAATACAAACAAAGAGGGTTTCCCAAAACATTCCCGTGGTTTTGCAGTGATTAGATTATGAATCCAGTGTATTATTGGGCCAGATTCTTTTTTCTTTTTTAATTTAACACACCTGTTTCAGTTAATCAGGCTTTGGAGAGCTCCTGAATTAGAAAATCAAGCACTTTCAATGATAAGGGCAACATTCAGAAACAAAGGAAGGATCAGTTAATCGCATACACGTTCACAAATATATACAGTATATACTGTATATATATATATATATATATATATATACGTATATATATATATATACCGGTGTATATATACCGGTGTGTATATATATATATATATATATATATATATATATATATATATATAAATGGAGTACTGTTCAAAAGTTTTAGACGCATGCCAAGAAATGCTGTAAAGATGTCAAGATCTTTCTACCTAAAAGAAAAATACTACAACAATACTACAATTTTGCATGAGGGGCAGTGTGGTGGTGTGGTGGTTAGCCCTGTTGCTTCACAGCAAGAAGGTCTTGGGTTTGATCCCTGGGCTTGCACTTGGTGCTTTTCTGTGTGGAGTTTGCATGTTGTCCTTGTGGGTTTCCTCCGAGTACTCTGGTTTTCTCCCGCAGTCTAAAGACATACACAAAGGGGATTAGGCTGATTGGCTACTCCAAATTGGCCGTAGGTGTGAATGTGAGTGTGAATGGTTGTCTGTCTCTGTGTGTTGGCCTTGCGGTGGATTGGTGACCGGCCCAAGGTGTACGCCGCCTCTCACCTGAAGTCAGCTGGCATTGGATCCAGGTTCCCCGCGTGACCCTGAACAGGATTAAGCGGCAGAAGATGAGTGTGTGAGTGAATATTTAGTGTGATGACCCTTTTAAAAAATATTTGTCCCGTGTACAATTTGTACAGTCTTATTACAAAATGACCTGAGCATCTTGGAGAATCTGTCCCGGTTCTTCTGGAGACTTTGACTGCTGCATTTGCTTCTTTATTTCTGCAGCCGAACCCAGGAGTCTTCTAAATGTCTTTGCCTGAAAAGTCCCCTCTTACATAATATGTCGCTGTCTTTAGTGCCACACAAATGTTTTTCAAATGGAAATTATACGATGATTTAAATAATTATTTATTATTATACAAATGATTATTTGTACTGTCTCAATACTGCAGAATTCCTCAAATTAATATCAACAACAAATATGTACTCAATAAAAATGAGGACTTAGTCTTTTTTAAATTAGACACAAACTTTGGCACAGTACTGTGTAGGAGCCCAAAAAATATATACACACTCCAACATAAAAAAAAATTATCCACATAAGAGCTGTAACATATTTTTGCCTCATCACCGTCATCTCAAATGGGGGCGTGTAAACTTTTGCACTCAACTGTGTCGACAGTGCCTTTACACTTTCAGTAGGATTGCATCAGAAATGAATTCACAGTGTGCAAATATTACATGATGGCGCCATTTATAATTACGGACTTAATACACTTAATTATTTATTCGTAATAATTACGGACTCGGATGAAAAGAGACAGGGCATTGTGTAACGGGGAGCGACTGTCTGTTTGGATAATGATGTATGTGGGTGTGCAATACTCTGTGAGTGTATCTGATTCAGTTCATGATGAGCTTGTTAATGAGCTACTGAGGTGAGCAACATGTAGCATATGGACGTAGACAATAGTAAAGCGTGTAGTGACGATCCAGGGTCTGTTTTTGGATATTTCATAAAACGAAAATGACATTAGATTTCTGAGCAAATGGACAGCTCTTAACGCTGCAGTAATATGCAGCTCCATTTAGAGGTGTACAGGCCAAAGGCTTTCTTATGGCTTTATAATGATATATTTCACAGTAAAAGAATAGAAATTGGCCCACTGTGAGACATAATGCTACTTGACCTCAGTAGAGACAAACATGTCGCGTATCTCGGATGTATTGCAACAGAAACCATTTCATTTTACCCCTCCTATCTCCATTATGTTCTTTGTCTGTTTCACAATGTCAGGATAAGGAAGAACCTTGTTGATGAATTCAGGGCAATAACAATTAGATGAACATTTAGTTACAGAGATGTTCACTAGCTATAGATAGGATCATTTCTTAGACTGAATCATAAAATGCAGAAAATGACATTTTCCCCAGAAGAAAAAAAGAAACACTTTGTTTCATTTAATAGCCCAGGTGAACTAATTAATTTTATCTTTTATTAAATCACTTTTCTATTTCCCACACACTGACATATTTTGACCTTCGCTTGGTAGAGCTCTGAAAGAGTGACGCAGTCATATGAATACAGTTGTAATCTTATATAAATGGCACGCACTCATCATTTTCAAAAGATTTCCATTTTTACGAATGCATATTATTTGGAGTTTCAATCTAGCGATTCTTTGTCGTTGCACTCTACAGACTGTGGATACGAATAATGTTCTCAAGCCTTCTCAACCAACGTCAAAGCAAATATGAAAATAACTGTAATGGGATTATGACTGCATAATTTCCCTAAAATACAGCGAGGGGAAATGAATATTCATTTCCGTGTTGTTTTTGGTTATTTAATATACTTCAGCGTGTATATCCACTTCAGATTTACACACATAATGTCTTTTGAGTTTGTGCTTAATTAAGTGATTAATAAGAACAGAAAATTGTGTATTCATCAGTGATAAAAAACTATTTAAGAAAAATGCCACAAATAACCAACGTTAGTACTTTGTCACAAAGCTTTAATTGGCAGTTACAGATTTGAGACGTCTGAGGTCAGAATTAATTAGCTTTCGCAGCATTGTGCTTCAATTTTGCTCTGTTCTCCTTTCAAATCATCGTCAGTTCTCCAAGGTAAAAAGGGTTCCTCTGATGGACTCGCAATTTCAAAATACTCTATAAATGTTCAATGGGATTTAACCCATTAGCTTCTGTGGTCCCCATTTGGGGATCATATATTGAATGGCATAAAAAAAAATAGATGGCATGTGCCATGATCCCCATTTGGGACTTTGACTAAAATTGAAATTTCAGAAAAATTAACAATCATATCTCTCGAAAGTAGATGTTTTTGTTACTATTTGGATGTAAATTAATAGAAATACATGAACATTTTCAGAAAAAAAATTTGGCAGTTAATGGATTAAGTCAGGAAACTGGCTAGGCCATGCAAGGCCTTCTTCAGTTCTTTTGGCTTTATGTTTGGGGGTTGTTGTCTTGTTCAAACATCTCTTTTCTCCCCAGAATCACTTTGTTGGCCAGTAAAATTAAATCCTCCTCTAATACATCGCTCTGTCCATGATTCCTTTAAAGGCATGTAGTACCCCAGTAATGTCTGCAGACAAGCAGTACTGAATCATGATGCTCTCACCTCAGTACTTCACTGTGGCTGTGGTGTTCCCTGGATCATACGTGCAACTCTTCTTTTTCCAAACAAGACAAGATGGGTTTTTGCCAAAAAAAAAGTTCTATTTTGGCTTTGTGTGAGCATTACATTATTGTCACTTGGCAGACACTCTTATCCAGAGCGACTAACAATTATTTCATTTGCACAACTGAGCCGTTGCAGGTTAAAGGCCTTGCTCAAGGACCCAGCAGTGGCAGCTTGGCGATGTTTGGATTTGAACTCCCAACCTTCCGATCAGTAGGCCAACAGCTTAACCCCCTGAGCTACCACCTGCCCCAGCAGTACTGTATATTGTTCCAAAGGTGTCCAGATATGTCTAAATGCTTTTTCGCAGAGTTTTGCATGAGATGCAGGGATGGAGATGAGTTCGATGCAGTTTATTGCTTATTGCTTCTCTGTGTAACTGTTGTTCCTGCTGCTTTCAAGTTGTCCTGTACCTCTTTTCAAGTGCCTGCTGACTTCTTTTTTACCTTCCTTATCATTCATCTGAAAGCGAATTGTAAAAACTTGCATGGTGCACCTGTCTAGGTAAAGTTTCTTCTACCTGCATATTATCAAACCAATTGTACAGACAGAGATCTTCTTTCCTGAGAACTGTATAAACTTTTCTTAGCTTTAGAACATGAGAAACTCCTTTACCTTTAACATGATTGCACTTACATGGAATCTTTGCAACCAACAGCAACCTCCTTTAAATGGCACTTTGAACAGGAACTTTTTTTTTTTTTTGCAACATTTATATCTAGAACTTGATTTATTTCGGGCGGCACGGTGGCTGAGTGGTTAGCACTGTCGCCTCACAGAGAGAAGGTCCTGGGTTCGAGCCCCGGGTTCGGCACGGGTGCCTTTCTGTGTGGAGTTTGCATGTTCTCCCTGTGTTC
>JAQLOM010000009.1:13606961-13618459 GCA_030068315.1 Chrysichthys thysi | reverse complement strand
TTAATTGATTATGGTTAATTGAACATGCATGGAAAACATTGTTTAAACCCTTTACAATGAAGATCTGTAAAGTTATTGGGATTTTTACAACATTATTGTTGAAATACACAGTCCTGAAAAGGGGCATTTCTTTTTTTGCTGAGTATATATATATATAGAGAGAGATGGCAGTTAGATATATGCAAACCCCCACCCCCCCCCCCCCCCGAAAAATAAAAATTTCCTTGTCCATCTTGTCGCTGAGAGCAAGATACTGACCAACATATTGAATATGTAGGGGATTGTTTTTGTTTTGTTTCCTTTTTTCATTTTTCCTTTCTCTCTCTCTCATCCATCCTTCCTTCCTTTCATTCTTCCTTCATTCCTTTCTTTTTCCCTTCTTTCCTTCCTTCCTTTCATACTTTCCTTCCTTCCTTTTTCCCTTCTTTCCTTCATTCCTTTCATTTTCCCTTCTTTCCTTCCTTTAATTCTTCCTTCCTTTCATTCTTTCCTTCCTTCCTTCCTTTCATTCTTTCCTTCCTTCCTTTTTCCCTTCTTTCCTTCCTTTCATTCTTTCCTTCCTTCCTTCCTTTCATTCTTTCTTTCCTTCCTTTTTCCTTCTTTCCTTCCTTTCATTCTTCCTTTATTCCTTTCTTTTTCCCTTCTTTCCTTCCTTTCATTCTTCCTTCCTTCCTTTCATACTTTCCTTTCTTCCTTTTTCCCTTCTTTCCTTCCTTTCATTCTTCCTTCATTCCTTCCTTCCTTTCATTCTTTCCTTCCTTTCATTCTTTTCATTTTCCCTTCTTTCCTTCCTTTAATTCTTCCTTCCTTCCTTTCATTCTTTCCTTCCTTTCATTCTTTTCATTTTCCCTTCTTTCCTTCCTTTAATTCTTTCTTTCCTTCCTTTTCCCCTTCTTTCCTTCCTTTCATTCTTCCTTCATTCCTTTCTTTTCCCCTTCTTTCCTTCCTTCCTTTCATTCTTCCTTCCTTCCTTTCATACTTTCCTTCCTTCCTTTTTCCCTTCTTTCCTTCCTTTCATTCTTCCTTCATTCCTTCCTTCCTTTCATTCTTTCCTTCCTTCCTTTTTCCCTTCTTTCCTTCCTTTCATTCTTCCTTCATTCCTTTCTTTTCCCCTTCTTTCCTTCCTTGCTTTCATTCTTCCTTCCTTCCTTGTTCCCTTCTTTCAGTCAGAATGTATACTCTGCCCTGATAGTGTCCTGTTACCCGGAAGTCTGTTCGCATCACTCAGGACTGATGTGAGGAAAAACACCCCCTGTGTCGACAGGTGTCGCCAAACCCTCGCACACTCCTCCTTCACCGCTCACAAACGCACCCCATCCGGCTTCCCCATTTCAGCAATGTTGCGAGCCCGGCTTAGACTGTAAATACACCGTGCTATATCAGTCACTTCCTGCTCGTGTCAGACATTCAGGGCTTGTCTCTTTTCCAGAGTGAAAACAAATAAACCTGCTAATAAACTTCCTCTTGGCTTTCTTTACTGATTCAGAGCCTCCTGCAGCAGCAGCATGCCCCTGCGCTCGTCTGTTTGCTAAAGCGGTATTTCCCCCGTAGGACATTTTCCTCTAAGAGTGTTTGGTGCTCAAGGAGGACCAACTAGTTCTTCCTCACTGCATCCTGCAGATGCGCAGCCCCACGCGCGCGCGCGCACACACACACACACACACACACACACGCATTCGCTCAATCACTCACACTCGCGCGCGCCTACCCACATACATACGCACATGCACACACTTGCGCTCGCGCGGCCGCAAGGTGTATTCCTCCCTGTGCACATCGGACGCGATGAACTGCCGCTTTTTAGGAGTCTGAGAGCTCTGTTTGAGTAAACACTCACCCGTGGGCATGCTCTGGCGGGAATCCGGGAGCTCTGAGGGCATCTGTGCAGTGTGATGCTGCTGCTGTCAGGCTCCGAGGCGCCGAGTGCATGACATGGACCTGCTGAAAATGTGTGTGCATGTGTGAAATTGTCCATCTCGGGCATGGCAAGAAGGACTGCAGGAACTTTGTGCTAAATGATCAGTTCTTGTTGCCGTTCAGAGTGGCGGACTGAAGAGCAGCCAAACGACTTCAGACTTGAGAATTATTTCTGCACCAAGTTGTGATTAATCGCCTGGTCGCCATGAGCCGTGCTCCTGTGTCACTATGAAGCTCCTGCAGTTCATTGTTTTGTGCGGATTTCTAAACATTCACATCAATGGTGAGTTCTTGCATTTATTTATACACGCATTTAGTTCTGCATTTTTTATGTACTTACTTACTTATATAAGAGCCTAAGCACTATTTCTCAACATTCACATCAATGGTGAGTTCTCGCATTTATTTATTTGTTTGTTTGTTTGTTTATATATTTGCTTATTTATTTAGGAGCCTAAGCACTGTTTTGTAGTTTGTTTCAAGTTGCACGAGACTGTACTGCAGTGAGGCAGGTCTCCTCCAGGTTCACTCCTCATCCATAACACATCTCACTCTGGTGTTGCCCTGTATTAGTATTAGAAACATTTCACTCACTTATCAAACGTGATATTTTATCCAATTATGTCAAATCGTCACCTAACAGTCTGACTATCCATATGTGAACATACACACTGATACTTGTGTAGCTCGTATCCCGTTTTTGTTGACATTAAACTCGACGCCCGGAGAAAGCCTCACAAGTTTTGTTTATCTCTGGACACGGTTTAAACATGTCTGACTGACTCGCACGGGTAAATTCTGTATTAATTCAGCTTTCCCCATCCTTCTTTTCACCATTAAATCGATACCCAGGACGCAAACCAACACAGAGGTCGAAAATATCGAGTACAAGCAGACTATGGAAACTGTATCTTCACATCCTCCATGTAGCTATGACAGGTCAAATTTAGCCATTGCTATCGACTTTAGCACTTTCTTCTAAAGGTTACTGTGTGCGAGTATGATAGCTTGTATCGACTACAGGCTAGACGTGCAGACAGGGCTGGAAGGGTGGAAAATAAATAAATAAATAAAAAGAACAAAAATTCCCCTGTATGTTGAGTGTACAACACAATATCAAGGTGTATCATGGTACACTTTCAGAAAACTGTAGTCCACCATATTGCTGGTCTGAGGTGGAAGTGTACCATCAAGGCTGTGTTTGTTTTGGGTCTTTAGTATGTACAGTAGCTGTGTTGTGCCCGGGATGGTGCATGTGGTGTACCTCTAATAACCTTTAAGGTCCAGTTATCTAGCTTAAATTATTTTCAAGGTGTAAAGATAAGTACAGATAAGATTTGTACAAACGTACAAAAGATAAACAAATGGTACTACCAGTGACAGAGACAGGGAAAAGTACAGGATGGTACCTTTATTTCTGAGGGTGTGCTTATCGTCAGTGGTATTAAAATGCATAACGCTGTAGCATTGCTGACTGTGTTAGGAAATGATTTGGTTAGGAAAGGTTTGAGAATATTTTTTTTTCAAAAGGGTTATGCAGAGTTTTTGGTTTATTAAACAATGACGAATTATATCTTTTCCATAGAGTGGTACGACGGAGCCTGAAAGCTCTAGGGTTCTTGGGTCTTTCCTGGATCTTGGATTACTGTCTGTGCGGAGTTCCGCATGTTTCCCTGTGTCCGTGTGGGTTTGCTTTAAGTCCAGATTCTGTCCTCCTGTTAAGATCTTGCCAGAAGGTAGATTGGCTGCTCTAGAGATTGACCCTTGTTGTGAATGTACATTCATGGTACCCTGTGATGGGATGGTGTCACATTCATGGTGAACGCCTATCTCATGTACAGAGTACACAGTGTCCGCCACAATGTATATGGATGAAATGCTTCTGGAAGATAAATAAATAGATGAATGAATGCATGAATGTATTTTATGACTGAATTACAGTACACAATATATATTACCTTATTGTTAGTATACTGCCACACCCATGTCTGCAAATGTTCAATTCACTGGATAAATCCAAACTTGTGATATTTTAATACAATACTAACATCATAGCACAGCGTATTGGCCCATATACGATACTGAACCAACACTGACTTCCTCTTAGTAACACATGAAGGCTTCTGATGGCAAACTGCCCAGAAAGTATAACGTCTGACAGGTTTTAAGGCAAACTGTGACCTAAGTGCAAGAACTGCTTTGTCAGTGTGCGTTCACACATTTGTTAGTGGATTGATTGGTGAAATGCGGTTTTATAATACAATTTCAGCTCAGGATTGGGTACAAAATGTTTTCTTGTTGCTGCTTGTTTACCTAGAAAGGTACAAAATGTCACAAAAAAATGTTCTGATGTACCTTAAACCTTTTTTTCACTTTCCATCTCAAAGATACACATTAAATGTACAAACATTAAAAGATATAAAAAAAATTTCTGTGATCCTCTCTGAAATAGCAATGACTTTTCCTCACCTCTAGAACTCCTTTGATTTTTGGCTACAGCACCGTGGATGCGCAGGTGCTGAAAATATAATATTAATATTTTTTCATGTTTAACATCCCCCCTCCTTCTACCCCAGTGAAAATGGTGAGCTTGTTTCACTCAGAAATAGGCTGAACACATTACGGAATAAAAATGCATTTTAATTTCAGTTTTGTGTTTCCTTTCACATTATAAATTCTCAAACATTTCTGTGCTTATTCATATAAATATTCAGAGTGAATCTCGGTGCATATTTTGCCAACAGATACATGTATCTGTGAAGTGAAGGTTGATCTGGTACGGGTACGGCGCTAGTAGCAGTTCGTATTTATGTCACATTTCAGAAGGACAGTTTCTCTTCATTTCTTCTTAGCGCCATATTTATTTGTGTAGTCTTGGTGTGATATGGTGTGGTTACCATCTCTTTTTAAAATCGGTTTCATTGTTCGATAACTAGCCAAATGGTAGTGCTACAGTGCTACAACTCACTTGGAGTGATTTGTGGTCAGACCTAATCCTTGGGAATGAGATAGCCTTTGCTATCTTTTCGATTCTACTAACCTGTTTAGAAGCTCATTAGAAGATGCCCAAGGTGAAAGACGCTTTCCTAATTGAGTTTTTAATATAACCCTGTTTGCCCATTTATTTGATTACCACCCATCACCCTTTCTACATTATCACACACCATATCATCTTGTGAGCTTCATACAGGCTGCATGAACAGAACTGGACTTGGTTTGGGTTTGAATCAGAGAAGGCAGTTAGAAGTATAGATCGTCAGCTGTTAGGAATGTACGGTGTCTGGTCGCATGGATTCGTTGAAATTCCTGAGCCTTGACTATCATCAGTCTTGTCCTTAATGGGAAATGAGTTGTAGGCTGTAGAGGGAATGAAGCAGTGGAAACTGCTACCGCAGTCCACCAAATCCCATTCTCCATGGCTTAATGGCCGACGGTAGAGTAACACTGAGTAAATAATCGGTATTGCTTTCATCTTTCTGTGCTGTAAGCTGCAGCCCCGGTGTCCAAATTGCATTCCGGCCTCACAGCGGATTTATTGAATTGACATCAGGAACATGGCGCAACTGTGCCCTAAACCACTCAGCAAGTGAACCTGTTATAACCAGCACCTGCTGTTTCTGCATTTTCTAAAGAACCTCAGCGCCAGGACACCGGCTGAGCTTCTGCTTGTATTTGGACTTCCGAAGAAATCTATTCTTAATTTCTTATAGCGTGAACATGCCACGTATAGGAAGCCTGTCAAATCTGACAAGGCGTTGAAGGGTCATGCATTCCATCATCCTCCCCATCTGCCTCGCCATTTGCTTACGGATTTCGCACGGTGTACTCATACATCTAGCACACGCACAATGGCAGATACAGTGAGCGTGAGTTACTACATATGCTCTAAAGCTTCAATCCCTGGCTGTCAATCTTGCATCTGCCAGTATGACAGACCCACACACATGGTGCACATGCCTCCGTTTCTGGCTTTTCCTTTCCCTTTTCCTGCGGGAACAATATAAATCTAGGATATGCTTATAAATGATCATAAGACCGCCAGCTTGTCGGTAGACTCAGGGTTTTTCTGTTTTTGTGGATGAAAGCTTGTGAAGTCTGGGCACTCATATGTGCAGGAGCACTGAAGGGATTAACGAACCAACAGCCGTCCGAGCGAGCGGTTGATCATGTTTATGCAAGAAGCTCTGCGACCGATTGAGCCGAGTCGTTCAACTTGGTCTTTATGTTGGGAATTGCTTTGGTCAGACGGGCCTGCAGACAGTCAGTTATGCAGACAGTCCAGAGAATGAGGTTTTGAAATTGAACTAGTGATGGTATTTCATATATTGAGGCTCTGGTGTTAAATCTTTAATGCAGTCTACTGCCACGGCATGTCAGGAGCGAGACGCTGGAGGTAGCTGTTATGTTGCTATGAAATCTGTTCTCATTAGTGGGCTCATTTGCATACTGTAGGCGAGAGCTTTGACCCTGAGACTCTTATTTCAGAAATTTCATGAGCTCAAATCTAACAAACTATCATTTTCACATATAGCAATTTTTTTTTTAAATATTAATATTGTCCAGGGCTGAGAGTGAACCTGAAGAACCTGCCAAAGCAATGAAATGGGGACGCTATCGATGAAAATCACGCGTACTAATCCAACAAGCACACGTTCATTTATATGTAAATACGTGTTTAAGGAAACACAAACCTACACACGTATGGGTGATTGTATGCACACACAGACTCCCGCTGTTTCCATCCAGGGAGAGAGCAGAGCATTTGAGTGAGCCTCTTAATAAAATAGCTGATTGAACTCCCAGCTCCTGTGGGAATATCATAAATATAACATGCACTATGCACTGTCAGTCTCTTCCACTTAGACCATGTAGTCAGGGTTTTTTTGCCCCTGAGAGACACCTGGCCTGAGTCTAGATAGCGTACCATATACTGTATATAAGCATACTAGTTCTAAGCATTATCATGGATAAATACATTCATTAAATTTATTAATCTCTATATAGTGGCTGAGAAAAACAGTCAAATGAGTATTTCATTGTGGTTTTAACCCTGCTCTGGTATCATCAGTTTGACCCCATGGTGAAAAACATGCTATATGACCAGAATAACACCACTTTATTACAATATTTTGTTTTCCTTGAAATAACATGGTATGAAAATGTGTTATAAATTCCAGATAATGTTGCACAATGCTTCATGTGCGAGTTTCTGCTTATGTCACCCCACTGTATGCAAAAATGTTACTGGTGGCATTGTGATGATGACAAATCTAGCATCTCTTGCGTCGTCCTGGATGACGCTGTGTGGTGCTTGCGGCTGGTGCGGGTACCTCTGGGGGTGGATTTTTGGCACAGAAATCTAGCATTGCTTGTGTAACCGGTTTTCACATTTTCAGTTTTTTGGTTGGTCCATGTCACAATCTGTGTTATCATGGCATCATCAAAAAATAATCAAATGCTTTCAAGGGTGAGTCTGCTTGACACCCGTTCCCTTTCGGCCCTGGTTTCTGTCTGACAGTATTTGGCATCGGGGTTCGTCTGAGAGTTTTTGGCTTCTGTGACCACACATACCCGTCTTTCTGCTTATTTTTTATTTAGGTTTATTTTCGCTTGGGGTCATAATGACTCCATAGTACCCATCACATTTAAGGTACTATGGAAAAGCGGAAAGACTTTGAAACTATCGAACATGTGTCACATACTTAGGAAGGCCTTACGAGAAAATACGTGGCAGGCAAGGTCACTAATCAGGATAGTTTCCAAAAAAAAAACATGGTCCAAAGAGGGCTGGGGTCACATAGAACCAGAGCAGGGTTAAAGAAAGAAAGCCACCTGGAATGACTTGCATATGTATATTTATAACTAATATGAAATATTCAGTGGCATCCAAAATGTATTTTATCACTAAATGCTCAGTTGGCTTTCTTGGTTGAAAGATTTTCTTTGATATGTCGTCCACTTAAAGGTGCAGTCATGGATTCTAATCTTTATACACATCTAATACACTTTTGGTCAAATTCAGTGAACCTCTTCTCACGGTTTGTTAGCTGCCCGTTCTGTGTCTGTGCTTGGACAAATCCCTGACTCTGTAAATGGGGAAACCAAGTGACTCGGACCGAGCCACACAACACTGCTCTAACCAATGAGCAACAGGGAGCGTTCATCCTCATGCACAGTACAAGGAGAAGGGGAGGGGTAGGAGAGACGGGGATTTCGTTGTTAGTGTCATTGCCTGAGCAATGCATCTACAAGAACTGAAGAGAGGCATGTGTTTGTATTGCTGAGTTTTTGAGTTCAAATATCAACAGTCTTTCTTCAGAACTGATGACCCCCTCAACGGTTAATGGGTTTCTACATTATCATTAGAGTATTCATGTGGATACTCTACTTAAACAGCTTCAAATTTCACGCTAATACCTCCATCAACACCATCACATGTCATCTTGTAGATCACCAACTGTTTACATTTAGGTTGATTACCATTTACCTCCTACATGACACCATTTGTAAGTACGCAAGCAGTGTCTTCCTGTGATGGCACAAAAAAACCCCTAACTTCTCATGGGAATTTACAGAAAAAAAAGCACCAACCAACAAATTACCACCCGAATTGCTAAGCACGTCATAACTATTTCAGTATAAACACATTTCACGCTTTATAGGGCACTAATTAAAATATTTGGAAATTCAAAATTTCCACCCTAGAGTGTTATTGGAGGATATTAAAAGACTTTATATTACAAGGTGTTTTTTCATTTTATGTCAAAAATCAAGGTAGGTAGAGGTCAATATATTGTCAGTGTAGGGAATTTTTTTTTTTGCTTCCAAAAGTGCATGCATTCATTCATTCATTCATTCATTTATTTATGGAGAAATCCGTGTGGTTCTACAACCTCATGGAGGGGCATGGGGGGCCATTTTGGATGTCTAACTAACCCTAATATTATCTTCAGTGAATGTATTGGTGCATTTTTTTCTACTTTTAAGCAATGCTCTTTATATTATATGCTTTAGAACTTCTAATAAAAGCCCAATATCCAATATATCATACGTTTATCTTTATTACGAGCATATAAAAATATTTGGAAACACAGATATGCTCGCAACATGCCTGAGGAATGCTGATGTCTGGGACTAAAATCCCCTTTTTTGTTTCATATATTTACAAAGACATCATTTTAAATCATTATGTTTTACCTTGCCACTCTCATGCTAACGTGATGACTAAATGAGTAGAATCTCTGTCATAAAAAAATGATTTTTATAAGTGATTTTCAAGATCATTCCAATATGAATTTGTGTTGTTTCACTTTTTTCAGGGGGTGAACATCATTTTATTGGATTCTACACTACAAAAGCGAACGCATAATGTGACAACATTGATATGGCACCCCTCAGGGGACTGGGAGGGAAAAAGGGAAAATAGGATGTCAAATATGATCTTTCACAGATTGAAAAGCATCAGTAATAGTCCAGAAATAAATAAATTCAACTACCTGCAATCGAATTGCTGCTAGTACCGGGAAGATGCAGGGGGAGTGGAGAAAAATCGCTACTGAATCCAATGTTGTTAAACGCATTTTGAGAATAAATACGCATTTCACCTTCTAAATAATCCCAGCATTCCTTGTTTTGTTATTCCCAGGTTCTCGTCTCCGTCAGGAGGACTATCCCCCGCGGATTGTGGAGCACCCATCAGACCTGATCGTGTCGAAGGGTGAGCCGGCCACGCTGAACTGTAAGGCCGAGGGCCGTCCGGCACCCACCGTCGAGTGGTATAAAGACGGGGAGCGTGTGGAGACAGACAGGGACAACCCACGCTCGCACCGTATGCTCCTGCCCAGCGGTTCACTCTTCTTCCTGCGCATCGTGCACGGCCGCCGCAGCAAACCCGACGACGGCAGCTACGTGTGTGTGGCCAGGAACTACCTGGGGGAGGCGGTCAGCCACAACGCTTCACTAGAAGTGGCATGTGAGTAATTTCTCAGTTTGACATCTCTGTTGTTTCTGTTGTTAAAAGGCACTTTGATGAAGGATTTTGCATTGGGATGCACTGATACCAGTACTGGTATCTGGAATCAGTATCCTCATGTACTTGTACTTGTAAATGCTCTGATGCCAACATTCAATTCCACATGATACTATGTGACTTAAGCTTAGTGTATGTTGAGGCGCTAAACAACAGATGACACAAAATGACAGCGATCTGGATGTGTTTCATGAGTAATGGTGCCAAACGAAGCAAAGCAAAGCAGACTGCACAGTGCGCTCCGCAGAAATATTAAGAGGAGCTTCCAATAATTTATAAAACATAAAACTTATACAAATGTCTCAACACAAGGAGTTCATTGCCACCAGCACACAAAAATGTCTACAGTCAACTCTGGGTGAGTGAAAACAACAGGAGGATATTGTCCTTGAAAATGCAATTGAATTTGATTTTATTTGTATAGCGCTTTTAACAATGGACATGGTCACAAAGCAGCTTCACAGTGCATAAGGTCCAATTAAAAGCTTATCAATCTATAAACGTATCTATAAGCATACAGGAGCACCCCTAGGTACGATGGCCCGACTTACGATTTTTCAAAGTTATGATGATTGTGATCTGCTAAAAATTGTAAAATATTTAGAAAATATTTAAAATTCGTGGGCAGGCATCTCTGGCCGTAACAGCATATGACATACGCAGACGTTCAGACGACACCCGGAAATGCCACACTCTCTCCCATAACTCGGAGTTACCTTGTGTATCGGTGTACTGTACAGTCCATTACCTCAGGTTTTTTTGTGATTATTAACGGAGCAGCTTCACGGAGGCTGTCTGTAGACGGAGCTCAGTATTTGTGTAGCGGGGTGTCGTGACTGGACGGAGCTCAGAGACACAGTGCTGCTGCCCACATCATACAGGTGTGTGGATCTATCTGACAAACTCTCTCTTTTGACAGAAATGTGATTTAAATGAAACTCTCACTTAAATATTAACTTGCTCCAAGGAATGAAATATCGGTCTCTCTCTTAACTGAGCACATAAAGAGCTCGAAGCCCCGTGGAACATGACAAAAACCTCTACAAAATAAATATTAAAACAACTGAACTTCAGTTGATAACATAACTACATATACTTTAAAACTAATACAACACAACAGGACTACACACTCACTCATTTTACCATATTAAAACTTTACAATTCATGCTCACCGTGAGCAGCATTTTAAACACGCCCCTCATTCAGGAAGTAAACAAGGATTAAAGATGGCAGTCTTAAAGCGACAGTACCCAGAATACACAAACTTCTAAATTGCACTTTTTTCTTAAATGGGACTGTGGTCTGAACACAAATATTTTAACTAAATAAAACCAAATAAAAGAACATTTGAGATGTTGGTGAAGTTTCAAACAGACAGGAAAAACAATAAATTATTAACATATAATTTCAACCTGGTTACCTAAGCTAGGCTAATATACCCCTAAGGTAGTGGTTCAACACAATTGTTCGACTTGCGATATTTTCGACTTATGGTGGGTGTGGCCGAACACATCTCCATCGTAACTTGAGGACTACCTGTTTCTGTGTGTGT
>JAQLOM010000009.1:13538057-13549741 GCA_030068315.1 Chrysichthys thysi | reverse complement strand
CAGGTTGAAAAACACTGGCCTAGGTCCGGGTCCGTATGGAGCGGCTTCGCGGTCCGCATCCGGCCCGCGGGCCGCCTCTTAGTGACCTCTGATATGAAGGGTTAATGTGCTTGTTTTAATACATCATGGTTTCTATAGTAACAGCTCTTTCTCAGGGACTTGTATGGCAGATGAACATAATCTAATACTAGATAAAGAAGATCATCTTCTCATCGATGTGGTGAAGTTTTCTGTGACGAGATCTTTGTTTAGCATTCACGGAAGGAGTCTCCAGTGTCAGCACTGTGTTACAGTTAGGAGCCGTTCTTCCACTAGGCTTGTTAATAATGTGAGTTGCTGTGTTTTTGAGGGGGGGTTTTGTTTGTTTTTTTTTCTCATCACTTCCTCCCCATGTTTGGATATTTTCCTATAAAAGCACCCCATCGTGTTTAATTCCTTGCTCTCTTTTGCTATTATAGAGAAAGGGACCTGAGTAATATATTCCTTCCAGGAAGACAGAAAATGTAACTCCAATTCAGCCAGCTGGTCATCTCTACTAAAGTAACGACGTAATATCTATAAGTGCAATCTAATCATCTGGCAATGCACACTTGCTGTTTAAAGAGAGTGAGAAGATTTTGCTTTAGTTGATTGCATATAACCGAAACACATCTTGATAAAACATTCTTTTTACCTCAACACTTTTAAACGAGCTGCAAAACGTTAAGAACGCGCAGTGCCATTTTATTTCAGTGTTTGCTTTATGATGATGATGATGATGATGAAAAATAAGCTGTTATATGCTTGCATGCACTACGCTTTGCTTTGTAGCATTTTATTATTCACACAGGAATGGCGACACTCCTTACCATGTGTTAGACTGTGCTCGGTTCTGCCTCTCCTCTCTCCAGATGGCACCGTCTCTCTGATCTCTCTCCCGGTGATGCTCTCTTATACTTTATCTGCCCACCTCTCTCTGTCTCTGTCTGTCTCTCTCTCTGGAACGGAGGACCAGCACCAGATGTTGTGGAGTGTGCTATGGCAGTGGGGTCTGCAGGGGAGCAGCTGGGCTCCTAGTGCAATGGTTGAGCTAATGAAAATGGTTGTGCTAGAAGTTTGCTCTAAGCCAGTGGCATATGACAGCTGGAGGACCACTCTCTAGGGAAGGTGTGTGTGTGTGTGTGTGTGTGTGTGTGTTGGGAGTCACACCAGCACCAACAAACTGTCTGCATGCAACCCACCAAACCCTGCACGACTGACTTCGTCCTTTCATTACAAAGATGGCGTATCAGGGGTCCTCTCTGGAGAACAGCAACATTAATAACATCATCACCTTTTAACTTTCACCTCTGATCTCTCTCCCTGTCTCGCTCTCCCTCATCTCTTTCTCTCTCTCTCCCCCGCGCTCATTTTTTCCCTCCTGCTTTCTAGCCCAGCCTCCTCCTCCATCACAAATAACGTTCCACGTGTGCTGCTGACTTATTTAACACTGTTGGGTTAGCAGGGCTACGTATTAATTTATTACCGCTCCCTCATGAGACAAATGCTACAGAGATGTTTCTGTTGAAGAGATGGAGGAGGGGCACGTTTCAACAGAATCACAGTTTCCCCTCATTACGAATTGTTAACGCCTTGGAAAACAAAGTCGCAAGTGAAAATCCAGCCTGCTAAAAGCGGATTAAAGGGTGCATCATGGGGGAAGAAATTATGTGTGATTACCACAATGCTGTTGTACAGTTATTCACCTGCTGTTACATGTTCATGCAAAGTAAATGGCAATTTAGTACAGATATTATGAAAAGTCTGATCAGTTTTCTTGGTGTTTATGTTGAGAGCATCATGCAGTACAGCACTGATCCTGCTTGCAGTCATGCTCTATTGTACACCATGGTTTTATATGTCATGGTCTCGTATGTCAAATGGTACTAATGGTGTGGGGAAATGTTTTGGGTCAAATGAGCAAAAAAGTAGCATGGACTAAATGAAATAAACAAGTGACCATGTTTTTTAAAAGTAAGTAAACTTATTCAGCTGTGAGTGATCAGAGCAAGACAAGTACGGTGTCCAGGTTCATTCAATACTTCATATAATCCGCCCCTTAATTTCAAGTGCAGAAGCAAAATTTGAAGAAAAAGAAGAAAAAATTACATGTACACGGCCGACAACCGGAAGTGCGCATACGATGCCCGGATCACTTGCCTCGTGCGATGCCTCACTCTCTCCCCCAAATTCACAGGGTTAACTTGTGTATCGGTGTACTGTACAGTGCATTACCTCGGGTTTTTTGTGATTATTAACGGAGCAGCTGTCTGTACCCGGAGCTCAGTATTTGTGTAGCGGGGTGTCGCAGCTGGACGGAGCTCAGAGACACAGTGCGGCTGCACACCAGGTTTGAACCTCTCTTACAAACTCTCTCTTTTGACAGAAATGTGATTTACGTGAAATCTCACTTAAATGTTAACTCGCTCTACAGCATAAAATATCAGTCTCCCTGTTAGTAAAACAGAGCACATAAAGACCTCGTAGCACCGTGGAGCATGATACGAAACTCTACAAAAAAATATATCAAAACGACGGAACTTCAACTGTTAACTACATTTGCTTTAAAACTAAAGCAACACAACAGGACTACACAATCTCTCATTTTACCATATTAAAACGTTACAATTCATTTTCAGCACAAGCAGCATTACACACTCCCCTCTGACTCATTCAGGAAGAAAACAACGGCATAAAGACGGCAGTCTTAAAGCGACAGTACCCAGAATACACACACTTCTAAATTGCACTTTTTTCTTAAATGGGACTGTGGTTTGAAAACAAATATTTTAACTAATCAAATAAAAGAACATTTGAGATGTTGGGGAAGTTTCAAACAAACAGGAAAAACAATCAATTATAAACATATCATTTCAACCTGGTTACATAAGTTAGGCTAAGCTAGGCTGAGATACCTAAGCTAGGCTGCCCATAGGGTTGTAACAAATCTAGTTGCTTCTACTACCCAAAATATAAACAACTAGTAGCCTAATGTAAACCTGTGACCAGGTAGTTACTAATGATGGAAATGAACCAATTAATTAAAAACAGTATGTTGAATCTGCAACACATCTAAATGACACCAAGTCTCTTCCGCAGTTGATTGTTTCGGTGTTAAACTGTAATTTTTCCAGTATCAATTCATCTCTATATTTAACACTTTTGGTTAACACTAGAATATCATGAGATGTAGCAACATTTACAGTGTTAGGAATCATTTTCCTAATAGTTTTGTATCTAAAGCTATTTTTTAAAAAACATCTGCATCTGGTTGTTTAATATCTTATTTACTAATTCTCTTAAATTTGACTCAATGTAATTACTATTTGAGAAATACTGTTATCTTTTCTTAAGAAATCTTGGCCCAGTGACACAGTTTGCAAAAGGGTCTAAAACAAATGCACACCGATACATGACATACTGTATTCTAGTATGAAATATAAAAATGAACATAGTACATATCATAAAAGTAATACTATATATTACTACAAAAACAAATAACTGACAACTGACAAGGAACTTTGTTTCCAAATAAGGTTTTAAACCATGTAAACTATGTCTGAATTTTCTGTGCTGCCTTCTTTACTACCCCGTATCCTTCCTTATACATAGAGATTATTATTCTTTATCCATAGTCTATACAGTGAATAATGAGGAAGCGAGGGGATGATTTCAGGCAGAAATAATAATAAGGATGTGTGTAAGCGGGTAAATGGAGAAGTAGAAGCACAGGTGGGGTTCACCAAGAGGACGCTCGGCTCCAGATTTTTTTCATCTTCCTCCTTTCTTTCACCCTTCTTTCTTTTTTGGTTTCATCTTTTGATCTTGCACACTTCAGTAGGCAAAGGCAGGTTTGTGGCCTCCTAGGGAGCAGATACGAGAAGGTCAGCCACATACCACGGACAAGAGATCAAGAAAGCAAGAGAGAAGCGCGGGAGAACGGAGTGAGCCTTAACGCAAAACTGTATATTGTATGTCAGGAAAACATTAGTATTATTACTTATATTATAGGTCTTTAGATGTGACTGTATGTTGAGGCTGTACATACAGTATGTGCAGATATAATACAGATATGACAATGTGTTCATTCTGATAGGCTTTTCTCCTCACCACGATTGTAGAGTGGTTATTTAAATTATTGTTATTGGATATTTGAGTCTCTTTTGAGAAGTTAGGGTCAGAGCACCGGAGGTGCATAGTACCCCATGGCTTCTGTAAAAATTGTCCGTCCGTCTGCCCGCCTACCCGTTTATCTGTCCGCCCGTCTAGTTTATGATTTTTTTTTCTTCAAGACTTTCCTATTTTTGAAGTGGTTTCCATTGGTAAAAACTCATGAAATTTGGCACACACGTCAGTGCTTGGGACAGTTTCTCTGGGACAGAGGCTTGGCCCTGGGTGTGGCCAAGTGACTCTATAGCGCCACCATATTTCATTAATCATGCTAAACATAAAACTATTTGTACTTCAAGATACAATATATGATACGTATCACAATACTGACTTTTTATTCCGAGGTGTCGCCAGTCATGCCGCAGTTGAAGCATATGAAAACCTATGACCCTGATTTACAAAAGGTTTGTGTATATATGCGTTAATTTATAGGAAATTTAGTGATTTTCTAATTAAAGGGGAAAACGTAGAATGTAGTCAAATGCATAGGAAACCAGTTTAGGATCTGAAGTATGATTTTGTGAAACCCGGGAGTCAGTTGTGAAGCAGGGATTGCTTGAACAAATTAATGCATCTGAAGGTATTATATTTATCTAATTTATGTTTCCCTTTCTGTCAGACGAACACAAAATAATATTGTTCTTGTGGACCACATTCGCAAGATCTGGATTCTCAAGCGTCTCACTTTCTGAAAAATGATGAAAGAATTTCTTGAAATGGTTGTGTTGGGTTCATAGTAGATCTTCACAGCACATTTGCTTATGCAAAGCCAGCAGCATTAACACAGAACTTAAAATGACAAGTTTTTATTTAGCTACACTTACCACTTACCAAGAAATCATACAGTATTTTATTTTGTGCTCATGTATTTTGTGTTCATGTAGTTTGTGATCATGTATTGTCTTTGATTGCCTTTATATTGAACGTGTAATTGTGCCCCACGTGGCAAGTTTCATTTTCCTTCACTTTCCTTCTGGGAGTCTCTTCGAGACCTGTTCTGTGCCATGCCTATGAGAAACATATAGCGCAAACCTACCTTTTGTTTCCTGTCCCCTACTTTGCATGTGATATTCTTTGTAAATCACACACAACACACCCACTCCTGGCATGCTCAATTTGTCCCACAATGCACTGCAGCATTAGCATCAAAACAATATATTTGATGCCTGAAATAGTACCATAATTCATATAATTAGGGTTTATTTATCCTTCTGTAGTGCACTGTGGGATTTCTTGAGCATGCTCTGTGCTTTAGGACATGACTACACAATCAGGATGCAGAACAGCCATAATGCCGTTCATAGGGAGTGAGTGATGGGGGGCACGGGGTACGACTACAGTTATTTTTATACTAATTAATAAGAGAAAAAAGGGAGGAAAAAAAAATCAATAAATTGTTGATATGTAAAATGGCCTGAGATCCACCTAGCTATTTGTTACTGTGTAGCACTGATTGGTTCTTGTTTTCCAGAATCTGTATAATTGGGCTAAATCTCTTCAAATGAAATCGGCAGTTGGACGGCATCCTAGAAATTCTGATGATACCCGAAAAGCGTATTGTGGTGTAATTTCCCGTGAGAATGACAGCATATCATATTGCTCAGCCCTGCTGTGTTGTCTGCATTAGTTGCATCAGTTGTTATGTAAGACACAAGACGGTCTTTACACTGTGCCGCCTTTTAGAAACTGAGCTTCTAATTATGCAACTACATCTATATCTACATCTATGCCTGTATCTACATCTATCTCTATGTCTATATCTCTATCTAGACTTCACTTTCTGTGAATACATTTCTACGCACTGAAGATTCAGTAAACCTATCACGGTTCACTCGGCCATGATATGCAACATTAGTGAACATAAATGCACACATCAGGACTTTGTGGATTTCTACTTTTTTTACATCTACACAAGCTGATCTCAAAGATTTATCCAGATTATCTGATATGGAATGGAAAAATGATGATAATGTAGGCAGCCGGTGTTGTAGATGTTCTTTGCTTGTCTGCCTGTGTGTGTGTGTGTGTGTGTGTGTGTGTGTGTGTGTGTGTGTGTGTGTGTGTGTGTGTGTGTGTGTGGGTGGGTGTGTTTATCCACTCTTGTGTCTGGTCTTTCATCATTCTGCAGTCTTGGAGTGGTTTTTTTCCTTGGACATTGAGTTTATCCGTGAAATTACTGTTTATCCGTGCAATATTGAGTCAATTGACTGGCACAGAAGCTTAACTGAATATTCCTGAAACGCTTTCTTATCACACAGTATGGCTTCAGTGAATGCCTGCTGTCAACAGCCTTTGATAAAATATTGCACTCTTTCACTTCTGAATGATGATTTCGCACCGCAGCCGTCTGTCTTGTAGCACAGAATTCTTCACCTGCAAAAAGGCCAAGCTTCATTTTCCTTCCCAAATAATGCCTCTTATACTGAATAGTATAGTGGGCAAAAGTGCTACAAAAAGAATGTACAGCAAAGATCCCATCAGAATTAACGATATAAAAAGTGTCAAAGTAATTGTGTTGTTGAAAAAAGAAGCAAACAAATAAAGCAACCAATTACAAAGTAAAATAAATCGATAATTTGCTTTTAAAATGGCATACTTTTTCGTAGGTATTCTGCCGTGCAGTAAGTTAATTCAGGCTTGTTGGACAACTTTTTACAAAATCTTTAACAACAACAATAATAATAATAATAATAATAATAATAATAAATATTATTATTATTATTATTATTATTATTATTATTATTATTATTATCATTTATTTTCTTGTACAGTAGTCCCCCGCTATATCAGAGTTCAAATTTCACATCCCGGATTCACGGATTTTTATTTAGAATATGCCTAATGTATTCCGTGGCATTCACAAAGCCTATAGTGAATTGTTTTTTATGGATTTTTATGTTGAAATAAGGTAATTTATGAATAAAAATAGTATTTATTAATTATAAAATGTTAACATTAATTGAAATGGAGTAAAATATTAACAATATATAAAATACAGTACAGTGTATATCATATTTACACAAGAGACAAAGAACGCACAGCATTGTTTATGAAAAAACACAGTGTGGGGATACTGATAAACAAATATGTGGCTGGAGGAACGAGTCTGGCCAATCAGAATGTTTGATTTAACCTATTCATTTAACCTTGGTTGTGATCGGCTGCTGGCTACGGTGCATACGGTTGGGGACATATATGCTTGCAAATATTTTCTTTATGTGTTTAATGGTGTCCAGAATGTGTTTAAAGGGCTTAAAGGGATAATTTAGGGCTTAAACTAAAAATAAAAAGCATTCCGGGGTGGCATCCATGTATCGCAGATTTTCGTCTTTCGCGGGAAGTTTTGGAACGTGACCCCCGTGAAAAATGAGGGGCTACCGTGTGTGACACAGTATTCCAGTACGTATAGAAACTCAACAGCCATTTTAACACCCCCACTGCACATGTATGCAGTTATCCTTAGGTTTTTTCTTTGTTTTTGGGTTGTTGTTTTTTTTTGTTTGTTTGTTTGTTTGTTTGTTTGTTTGTTGGGGTAGTGGTAGCCTAGCAGTCAGGGCATTGGCCCTTCAATTGAAAGGTTGTGGGTTCAAGGCCCAGGACCAACAAGGTACACTGAGGTACCCTGAGCAAGGTCCTGTCCCCAAGCACTGCTCCCGGGGCGCTGTGCTGTTCGGCTGCCCCCTGCTTCACCTGGTGAATGGGTCAAATGCAGAGAAGTAATTTCACTGTGCTGTACTGTGGTGTGTTTCATGTGTGATAATCACTAGTATACATTACTTACTTATTACTTCTTACTTATCCAGTCAGCCAATCATGTAGCAGAAGCACAGTGCAAAAAAATCTTGCAGATACAGGCCAAGATCTTCATTTGACGTCAAACAGAAGTGAGAAAAACGTGTGATCTTGATGACTTTGACCTTGGCGTGGTTGTGCCACATGGGCTAATTTGAGTTTTTCAGAAACTGACAATCTCTTGGGATTTTCACACACAACAATCTCTAGAGTTTACACAAAATGGTGTGAAAAACAACAACAGCAACAACCAAAAAAAAAACCCCATCCACTGCATGCCAGTTCTGTGGGTGGATGCCTTTATTTTAGCAAGAGATCAGAGGAAATGAGCAGACTGGTTTGAGCTGAGAGGAAGGCTACAGTAACTTAAACAACCACTCTTTACAAGCAGGGGGAGCAGAAAAGCATCTCAGAGTGGACACCACACCAACACTTCAGGTCTAAGACCGCATCACCTTCCACTTCTGTCAATCAAGAGCAGGAATCGAAGGCTGTAGTGGCAACACTGGGTGGTTAATATTAGAAATATGTCTCCTGACTGATCAACCTTATCCTTAACCTTTCTACACTGATGGGAGTGAACTCTTCCTGGATGAAAGACACAAAGGCTTGCTAAATGGTTTCATGAGGATAAAAATGCAATAAATCATCTCCACACAGGTAACAAGCAATACATTTTGGAGCCGTCTTAGGGAGTGCTCTGAAACAGCATCATCAAAACACTAAGTGTGTGTGTGTATGTGTGTGTGTGTATATATATATATATATATATGCATACACTGATGTGGAACTAGTTGAAGAAAAAACCACCATCAGACATTGTTGTTCGGTGTTGAGCTACTACAAGATGCCAGAACAGCTTCAGCATACAGTGGACCTTTGGCTCGCGAATGCATCGGATGGCGAACAAATCGACGTGCAAACTAAATTCCAGAACAGATTTTGTAGCGACCGACAAACAAATCCTTGATCGACATAAAGGGAGCCAACCTACGCCTTGCGGCACAAACGTTCAGTTCCAGTCAAGCACTCGTGGTGTGAATGTGTTCAATGCATTTTTTCGTTGTTTTTCTCTGCATTTTTGCTCTGTAAGCCTTCATTATAGGTCCCAAGAAAGTGGAAATGGTAGTGAGAGTAAGAAGCCTAAGCGTATAACAATTGAAATAAAGAAAGAAATATCCCTCCGCCACCGTCCACCTCCGCCAGAATCTACGTATCCACCCCAAAGGTAACGTGCATTAAAATCATCTGTTTATTTACTTTTGTTTTATTTTTTCTAGAATTAAGGTTATTTTAATTTTATTCTCTTTTATTGCCAACGTAAACCCATAACACACTTTAAAAACATGTTTATTAACTGCATTTATATTCCTTTCAATCGGAAAAATTGATTCGGGTCACAAACAGAGGCTCAGAACGAATTAAGTTCGTGAGTTGAGGTCCCACTGTATCACGTTCATTCGCTGGTCAAGGCTTTGGACAACTGATCAAAAGATTATGGTCAAATGTTCAAATCCCAGCATTCTTGAGTGTCTTGACTGGACGTAGCATCGATGTTCTACAGGGCAGAACGCTGACTTCAGAAGCTTCAACTCAGCCCACGTTCATGCAGCTTCCCGTCACGGAAAATGTTGTCACCATGGTGTCTTAACATTTGTATAAGCTTCCTAATTCCCCTACTGCTGTGGATTTCTAGATCTATAGTACTGCAGCTGTTTAAGTGTTTACACAAAGCGAGACGGTATGATCCTCCTCCTGCTCGACGTTCCTTCTTGTCTTCCCGGTTTCGCGTCTGCCTTCCGCGCAGGTTTATTTACTGACACGGCTACAGCGCTATTGCAGAACGCCTGTGGAGCGGCTTGCAGATTATCCGAAGGAGGCTTAGTGCTTCTGTCCCCCTGGAAAACAGCCGGCAATTATTACAGCGATCTGTTCTGCAACCTTCTTATGAAAGGAAGACAAAAAGACATGTTAGGAGTTATGGATTCCCAGAGTCACTTAAGCAGCGGTGGTACATCAATACGGCGGTTATACTTCGAAAGACGAGGCGCACCACGGCTAGTGCGCTAGAGAGAGAAAGATGGAGAGAAAACGAGTGGGGGTGGAGGAGGAAGGGACAATAGCTCTGGGAACGTGCTCTGTGCTGGCGTTAATAGTCCCACTGAGAGCAACAGCTAATCTGGGTGTGTTTATTCCAAACTTGGCTCGGCTCTTTGCTGCCATACCGTATTTGTGACTCTCTTATTATAGAGACTGTCTCCGCTCCCCGAGGGGAAGCTTAGAGTAATTAAAGAAACACTATCAAAGGAAGAGAAGCTGTCGTTCTTCTTCATCATTTCCTCCTCTCCACATGCACATGGGGAAACTCAGCGCAATCCCAACAGCTCCTCTTCACTCGCCATCACACAAATTCATGTGCACATGCACAGGTGTGTGAATCATGCTGATTGTCCAGTTGTAATTTTAACCTTGTTGCCCTTTTTTCACTAAATGATAACAGCTGTAATTAGCCACTTCAACACTGTTTTGTTCAGTGAGCGTATGTGTGTGTGTGCGTGTGTGGTCAATTCTGGGCTCGCACAGTAGGCGGCTATTAGCACTCTCACACAAATCACGTTATTGCTGAAAAGAGCTTTCTTTACACTGCTGATTAATTGACATTGGTGTGTTTGCGTGTCCGTGCGGGTGTTCGCGTGTTTTGGTCTGTCAGCGCGCTGATGGAACCGCACCAGTGCGATCAGAGACTCTGAGTCCCAGCAGGTGAGACTTTCCAGATGAAGAGACGCTGCTATTCTTTCTCAGGAGGGAACCTTTCCTTCATGCCAAGATGGGAGAGAAGCGCTCTAATTATCTCTGATGCTGGCCCGCCGCTGGCACACATCTCCTACAGAGTCTGACAGTGCTCAGAAGGAGCTCGAACGTGTGTCCGTTCCTCCCACCGTGAGGGATGTGAAGAGGATTATAATCTCGGGGATTAAGGCAACTGCTCTGTTGAAAGAAACGTCCTTCTGTGTTCAAAATCCTTCTGTGCGCTTTTGAGAGAGAGCTACTCGTGGTGGGCCAGGCCCCTCCGTGCTCTGACACAGGATGCGCTAGAAATGATTCGGTTTTCTCTCTTTTTCCTCTCCCTTGCTGCTATGCTCAAGTAATTAAGGCTTCGTTAAGCAAGGAAGGTTGAACAGTGTGTTAATTAGCAGCTCTGTTGAGCCGCCACCTCATGTGACACCCCGGGCCGACGCTTCACCTGAGGCGGCAGCGGGGTTGCCACAGCGACTGCAGGTTCAACAGGGTGAGAAAATTCCCAAACGAGGCGAGAAGGAGTCAGAAATCCGCTCGCACGTGTGGCTTTGTTTTATTACAGTCAGATCAAGCCCCTGTAATTATCGCCAAAAAAGGTTAGAGGGCTTGTAAAAATTTTTACAATACTGCATGCAGACTCGAGGCCCTCATTATAAATATGATAAATAAAGACACTGAAATAAACAAAAAAATATTAGCATTTGGATATTGTGTTTGTACCACCACATGTGGTGTATATTAGCGAACATGACTAATAGAAGTCTGTGTGCAGCAATCAGTTACAAATTAGTATAGATTTGTGTACATGGTTTAAATATAATTGCGGTTTATACACACACACACACACACACACACACACACACACACACACACACACACACACACACACACACACACAGATATAT
>JAQLOM010000009.1:13516467-13531464 GCA_030068315.1 Chrysichthys thysi | reverse complement strand
AGATAGATAGATAGATAGATAGATAGATAGATAGATAGATAGATAGATAGATAGATAGATAGATAGATAGAGTGTGTATGTGCACTGGGGGATGTTTTTATATCTTGGTGGAGACAAAATGTCCCCAAAAGGATAGGAATATTTGACAGTTGACCAGACCATAGACGGGTGCACAGACAGACAGATGGAAGGACCAATAGACAGACAGACAAATAGACAGATAGATAGATGTCTTTTATATCTGGACGGGGTAACAAAAATTTCCCCATAAGTATTGGAATATCTCACAGCCCTGACATTGTGAGGATACGTGGCTGGTCCTCATGAGGAAGCTGCTTTTTTTAAATACAAAACCTGCAGTTTTTAGTAAAAACGAACAAACAAGCAAGCCCTAAAAGAATAATTTGCTGAGATAAAGAACGAATACTTTCAACAGGATGTCTGCACAAGGACAGTAAGACAAACATGAGTGTGTGTTTGAGAAAGAAAGAATCATCCACCTGCCTGATTAGACCCTTTCCCTGGGTGTCTGCCATGAGGGAAACTCTGAAGACTGACCAGTTTGTTTTCTTTGTGCCTCTCATTTCCTCATTTGTCACCCACACTTCCTCTCAGTGCCAGTTGTGCCGTGTGGTCCCTCGCTCTCTCTCTCTGTCTCTCTCTCTCCCTTTCCCCTCATCCCTCTGCAGTCTCCTTTTGTTTCTCCTGCTCTCCCTGCGCGCCTGTCTCACTCTCAGAATAAGACGTTCTGCTTTATTTGCTCAACCTCCGACTTTGGATTTCACGTTCGCCCTCTATCAAGAGAGAGTCATTAGAATCGCTTATCAGGTTGACTCTCATCTGAGCCTTTGACTGATTTGCTTTTTCCACCTCTTTATGGAACTGTCACGAATAAAAGATGAGTGTCATTTGCTGAGGTGGCACGGCACGCACGCCGATGATAGATCGTTCATATTTATCTGTAGCAGGGGGCGACTACTTGCGAGGAGGCCTCCAGTTCTGTTTGACGTGCCGTATGGTATGAATATTCTCAGCCCCGGGTGGCTGAGGACGATCCGGGCGTGAACGCGCTCTAAAATTTACGCTATTCTTCATGCTGCACGTTATTACTGAGTAATTAAGCACGGACGTGGTCTGGGACAGGGAGCGGGGCGGGGGAAGCTGGTCAAACGTGATTAGAAGAGATCTGGGTGAAATAATCCCCCTGAATAAGCTGCTTGGAGAGGGAAAGTTGCCTTCATCAGGGAAGCTTTGTCTCCAGCGCGACTTTTGTCAGCCTTCTATCCACCCTGTGTCCTCATGGCTTCTCTGCCACCTGCCTGCATGGCTTCCCTACACCATGAAGGGGCAGATTTCCAACCAGCTGCTCTTCCTGACTGAAGAGCCTGATGAAGGCACAGTGCATGCCTTGTCTTCTGAGAGCTACTAAGGATTAGCCATGTGCCAACGAACTCACTAAGCCTTTATCACACTTTTAGGCTCCATCCACACGTATACGGATAATTAAAAAAATGTATTTTTAAGCCTCAGTTTAAAAAAAAAATCCTGTCCACAAGAGCAGCGTTTTTGAAAATATGTCCACACAAAAAGGGGATTAGGTGGCGCTAGAATGTCATAAAGTGTTACCTCGAAACATCTAAAAATGACATTAAGAACATGCGGCTGGAACTGTAGAGGGTATTTTCGAACACCTGGAAATTCTCCACTCCCACAATACTACACTAGCCATCTTCACCTCCCAGACAATCAGAAATGCAGGGATTTTTAGGAGATTTCAGATTCTCAGCATTTCTTGAATCCGGTTTGTCCAGCACAGGGTGGCTGAGTGGTTAGCACTGTCGCCTCACAACGAGATGGTCCTGGGTTCGAGCCCCGCGTTCGGCACGGGTGCCTTCCTGTGCGGAGTTTGCATGTTCTCCCTGTGTTCGCGTGGGTTTCCTCCGGGTACTCCGGTTTCCTCCCACAGTCCAAAGTGTCCAAAGACATGCACAGTGGGGATTAGTGTGAATGGTTGTCTGTCTCTGTGTGTTGCTCTGCAGTGGATTGGCAACCCGCCCAGGGTGTGTCCCACCTCTCGCCCAATGTCAGCTGGGATTGCCGCCAGCTTCCCCCCGCGACCCTGAACAGGATTAAGCAGCAGACGACGAACAAACAAAAAAGACATAACAGTAGTCATAACCTATTAATCTTATTCAAATAGCTCAGTGGCGAGGTGGGTGTGGTAACATTACATTAGTGCAGAGTGAAAGCTACGGAGACAGAAAGTAGACATTAACCATATAGAAAGTGCCGCATGTGAGCATTTCTTTTCTCTGAGAATGGGTGCTGCTGTATATTATACTTTATACATCAACACTATTGAATTCTTGAATCTGATTGGTCAAAAAGTGTTGCGAAACTTAGGAACCTACAGCTCTGGAAGCAGATCACAGATCTATATTAGTGCATTATTGTTTCTATAGTAACAGTTTACACTGGTGTTTTATGTATGGAGATGTTTACGTAGCATGTTTTGAAAGGAGTCTCCACTACTCTGACCCAGGAGAGTCAGAAGTTTCTCACTAAAATGGCAGGTTGATTTTTATTTTTCTCTTGTTCATTTCAAAGTAAAGAAAAATATGTTTATAGTTGTTATAAAGTAAATTCTAACAGGAACAAACCTTTTTGTGGATATTACAAAGCAATAAACCTAACTATAAATGGATAAAAAGTATGTGCCACTTTTTAATCATTTATTTTATTTTATTTTTTTTTATCGTTAGCCAGTTCTTGTGGTATAGAATGAAATACTCCTGGACAAGCTTTTATAGAAAAACAGTTTTTCACCTTCACGTCACGCTACCCCATCACTGATTATTTACCTACGTCAGCATGCTCTGTTGTTATTTTTTCCCTTTTCTTACGTATGGTATCACACATTCTGCTAGGATCATGAGTTTAACAAACTCATCATCACTACACACTGATACCCAAGGGCTGTTGATCTCTTAGGGGTCAGGATTACAGGTTTGGGGCAGATTTTTATTTTTATTTTTATTTTTTATTCTTTTGAAGTGACTAGACCTACACACACTCAGACCCAAACAGTACCACAGGTATCCAAATACACAAATATAGGAACAGCTTCTTAGCCCCCTGGTGCGATTTAGATACATGCAGCTGATGTGTTGCGAAATCCCTGTTAACCTCTGACCACACACACATTAGAGTCAAAGATTTCATTATGATCCAATCACGGCTGTGTGGCTGTGTGAAAAATGCTTTATTTTTTCCAGTTGACATGGATCACATAACAGTTTAAACATGTAATTGGATTACGCAGTCGAACGTGGACACACACACACACACACACACACACACACACACACACACACACAGAGCTGATATGGTAAAGTACCTTTGATTTTGCAGGGAAGTGTGTCAAATTAGCATGCTGTAATAAAATAAATCGGGCAGTATTTAAAGTCAGTTCATGCTGTTTACAGTATAGGCGACATGACATTCTCTCAGGATTCATTTTTCAGATGTAAAATGCCAAATGTCTCAGTCTTTAGTCAAGCTAACATTTAAAACAGTGAGGCAGTTGCACTGCTAGTCAGACAGTTAGCTAGGGTTAGCTACCTTTTCCAATAGCAAGTAGAAAAAAATGCTATTTAATAAAAGAAGTTTCAAATGGTCTGTGTGCGTGTGCGTGTGTGTGTGCGCGTCTGTGCAGAAAATATATTTCAGTGCTTACAAGCTATACATAAACATAGTGTAGCATAATGTACCATTGGTAGCATAGATCTTAGCTTGTGTAACAGACTACAGCGATCCCCGTTTATCGCGGGAGTTACATTCCAGATCCACCCGCGATAGGTGAAAATCCTGAATAAAAAATATTTGTTTAAAAGTTTAAGCCTTAAAATACCCCTCCCACACACTTTAAACACATTTACACTTATTAAAACACACTTTTTAAACACATTGTAAATGTGTCTGATGTGTATTTGGATGCCACCCGCTGTTAGCAGCAGCCAATGAGAGCCCAAGAGAATGAAAAGCACACTATGATCGGTTGGGTTTCCTTCTTCAGCCAATAACTTGCCTTGTAAGAAAACATCCGGGTATTTCAGCTTCCCAAGGAACATTTTTCATCCCGTGATACGCGAGACTCTTGGTCTCCGCCTGTAGCAGGACGTTTTATGATTTACTATGTTGCTTAATTATTTATTATTTTATATACATATGGAATTTTTACTGCATTTTTATTTATATCCATGTTCTAATTAATGCATTCTATTGTTATTCATATTTTAGCATAGAAAATAGATCGCTAGAAACCGCAGATTTCCGCGATGGAAGATTCGATATGTTCTACAGAAAAATCCGCGACATAGCGGGACCACGAAAGGTGAACCGCGATATAGCGGGGGATCCCTGTAGCTTCTCTATCAAAAAGAAACTAGCATTGCCACTTTTGAAATAAAGAAATAAAGTGTTTACTCATGTATTTTATATTTTCATAATGTATACAAATTCTGTTTTATCCATTATGTAGCTTTTTGTTGTCTGCTAGTTATAAAAAAAAAGACAAATGTCTCAGAGAGTTTCCTGTCTGCTAACCACAACTGTTTGTTTGTCAGGCAGCCTCAGCTATTAGCTGTAATTATCAGGAGACTCTACACTATCATAAACTAAGACAATGATACATTAATATAATGGACAAAGTTTGAAAATGTTTAACCTAATGAAAATTTGGGATGACGAGACCCGTGCTTAAAAGTTGCGAATACCTTTCACTTCAGATAATAAGATTACACTGATGTGGATGATGCTGAGAGTCATCTCTGATAGCATATTTTTCATTGTAAACTCGGGATACTTTAACAAAGTGTACCTAATGTCACTTATCAGGTTACAAATGTAAAGGTAAGTGTAACTGTGCTGATCATCAGTATAACACCTCAGTTGCGAGTGTGATGTACCTTTTATACAACAGTCATCAGTGAGAAATTAATATCAACTTACTGACATTTCAGACACAATATGGTCTCATATTCTACTTATTTTTGCTTCATCGTCTATGAACTATGACTGTGGAGAAGCTGGTATAAGGATATGCAAATCATAGAACAGTGCTTGTGAGTGCATGGACGTTAATGTGTAGTCAATAGTACGTTTTCACTTTTGGCAGTAACCAGATTTGAAAATGCTGGAGATTGAGATACCTAAAAAAGGGAAAGACATTTCAGCTTGGCAAGAACTGCAGTTTTCAAAAGTAGATGGAATAAAAACAAATGTCCAGATTTGATCACGTGAAAGCGTTTTGGACAGGCCACCACACAATCACATCATATGCTTTAACTGAATACGTTAATGCTTTAAGCCGAAACATTAATGGGTTAGTGGGGTTTTTTTTTTGTTTGGTTGTTTGGTTTTTTTTTTGACAGTTTTAACTATTTCTATTACAAAGAACTCTGGATCACTGTGTTAACGTATGTGCGGCAGCGACGCAGGGTGTAGCTACACAGATGGTCTCACACCACTTTTCTCAATTAGTTCCCAGCAGAGGCCAGCCAAGAGGTGACCACTCACTTATCATCCTCTGTCAAAACCTAGTGTTAAGTTGACTCGAATGATTTATGCGCAGGAAATTGGAAAGTCTTCTAATGCAATTGTATATCTAGAGCAAATGTACATCTCAGGATATATGATAACTGCCTGATATTTATAAGTACACATGACAAGTTGTAAAATTCTGCTTGCCTTTCGGTACGGTTTGGGTAGACATATTGCTGTGAGGTTACTGGAGCGAGACTGTTTACACACAAAGTTGTGAAGTTGCATCATGCTTCTGTCGTGAACCTGTATCAATCCAGCTGGAGGAAATCTCACTGTGAGATTAGAGCTAGAGCTTCACTGCAGGAAGGCAGCTGTCATACCTGAGCCGGACTTCAATCCAGAACATGTCTATAAATCTAGCTGATAAAAGATACACAGGAAGCACAGAAGAGGACTTCAGTGAGCTTATTTTCTGAGTTTTTGCTTGGCGAAAGTGCACTGTAAGTAGTGTGATCACACCTAGAACTCATGAGCGATAACAAGACGCGCAGGAGAAAAAACCCACCAAACTCCCTGGACATCTATTTGAGACAACCACGGCCGATAAATGCCTTCATCCTTCCCACATATGACTCACTAGGTCTCATAGCACCACGGCACACTTTGAGTTTGCACGTTGCACATTGATTTTGCATAAAAACAGTTATGTTACACAGTTCTCTCTTTGTGTCTATGCCTGACTGCATGGAGATGATTTGTTTAGTGGGCTCCGTTCCAGTGTTGTACTGTGTCGCATCCCACAATCCCAGACTTTTGGCATTCGGTACAAGTCTTACTTCATTCATTCATTTGAACAGGCTTACTGTGTTATTTAGAAGACAAACAATAGCTCCTGTTGCTACTTAAGGACTTTGAATATTTTAATTTCCATGGAAATTGAAGGTCAGCCATAGCTGAGCACACATACAGTAGTTATATAGACTGTATAAAGAGCACGCAGAGCGAGGCTGGGAGTCTCAGAGGGATTGCCAGGGGCGAATGATGATGGCCTAAATGAGCGCGTCAACTCATGAATGACTGCTTTGTAGATGAATGTGATGTTAATCAATTATAAATACAAAGGCAGACATGGTGTTGCTGTAATCAGGAAATGAAGCATGCATGCTCGTGTACAATCCGAGTCAGGGATGTTTAACCCATAACCTTTTCATCATAACTGCGCATCTTAGTTTTTCTGTTGCCACTGAACTAGGTGTAGAATTCACTGAATAATGGCCAGTGCACACAAAACCTGATGTGATTTATTCGATTGGATGGCAACAAAATGTCCAATTGTGTTAACGAACAATATTTGTCAATGCAGTACAAATCCATGAAAATGATGGTCAGTTTTTCTGACATTTAAAAGACAAGTTTGCCGTTAGAAAGGTAGATAAAAGAGAAAACACCTAAATTTGGAGTGCTGAAAAAGTACCTTCAAGAGCTTTATCAGCACATCACTTTGAAGTGTTGATTAAAGTGCTAGAGTCCCAGATGACAATCAGCATCAGAGAACCTATCTGAATCTGTAACTGAATATAATGTCAGTAGTTCCTATAACAGATCAGTAACACATCCAGAAGTGGAACTTTTGATTTGATTTTTAAAATGACCAAAGTTGGTTACTGGAGGTATTTGAGACCTCCCATCAACTCCAACCAGTCTGGCCATTCTCCTCTAATCTCTTTTATCAACAAGAGGTTTCAGCCCCCAGAACTTCCATTCACTGAAGATTTTTTTTTACACCATTCTATATAAACGATCTAAACAGCCGTGCATGAAAAGTCCAGGAGATCAAATCGGCTCATGTGACACTAATCGCCATAGCATAAAAAGTCACATTCAAACATTAACCTTTTATAGGGCTCTAATTGGGTGGCACGGTGGCTAAGTGCTTAGTACTATCACCTCACAGCAAAAAGGTCCTGGGTTCGAGCCCTGTGGAGTTTCCATGTTCTCCCCGTATATGCCGGGGTTTCCTCCAGGTACTCCTATCACAGTCCAAAGACATGCACGTTAGGTGGCTTGGCTACTCTAAATTGCCCGTGTGTGTACATGAATCCGAGTCCCGAGTTAGGGGAGGGTTGGGCGTGGGGCTGGCGACCTCACCCTGTAGAATGCACTTAGCTACGGAAATGTCAACCGAGCCCGTGGGGGCTGCTTGACACCCTTTGGGCCGGACGGCATGGACAGGGCACTAATTGAAAGACTTGGAAATGTAAAATTTCCAACATAGAGTGTTTTTACATGACTTTACACTATAAGAAATTTTTTTCATTTTTATGTTGAAATCAAGGTCAATAGACTTACTGTATATGTGCAGTGTAGGGTAATTTTTTTTTTCAAAAAACTGCATGTATATAAAAAAAAAATAAGAAGAAGAAGAAGCAAAGCACATATAAACTTAAAGGAAGATTTATTTGTCATGTCTGCTCCTGCACCCAAGCCCCTGTTCTCTTCCCACCTGAGACACACCCTCTAGGGACTTTTACACACTGCTCGCCCCCACACTGACTTCCTGACTCCATTTCCCATGAGCACCCGCCTACACACAACATGGCCGACACAGACTCAGACATGGACATTGAAATGGACTCCGATTCCCGGGAGCTCATGGACATTGACAATCTGGCCAGCTTCCTCCTGCGTTCTGAATCCTGGGACAACTGATTTTCTTCAGTTCTTAAACTTCTGAAGTCCTTAAACTTTCTGCCCTTGAAACTCTGTTTGCACATTGGCCGACCTTTGCCTGTTCCTGGATTAAGTGTTTGCCCTGTGTTTTGGTGCCTCTGCCTAATTGAGAACTTTAATAAAACTCCATTTGCATTCTGTCTGTGCGTATCCCTGAACCTGACATTATTTAGGATGGGAGAAATCCATGTAGTTCTCTGACCTCACTGAGAGACATGGGGGCCATTTTGGATGTCTGATGAAGTTACCAAATATGGGTCTTCACCCTGTAAAGGTCAGCTTATCATGGGTTAGTAATTACAGAATCCCCGGTGTTAAATTAACACCTGCAGTCCGAATCGACACAGTTCATTAAGTACTGCATAGACATATTTCCTACTAATTGGTAAACAACCGATGTACCAAACTGCATAGAACTTATAGCTAATATTTATCCAATGTTTTGATGGAGTTAAAAATACCTGATTACTGGAAAAAAACTTTGCCGGAGAAAAAAGTGACACTAGACAACAAACATCTCATGAATCAGAGCAAAAAGTTGCATAGCTATTCAGAAGACTTTCTTGTTCAGACTTTCTAGCATAGGCAGCATGTTATTTTGGGGCATGGCCTTGCCCCAAAACACCGAAGAGCATTTCCTTACAGGTGTCATTCCCTGAGAACCCATTTAACACTTGCTGTTTTTGAAATATGATGGGTCGCTCCGAGTTGCATATGCACGCTGCACGTAAAAATGTTCCCCTACCCCTGTTGTCTGCATTAGCCATAGAAAGAACATAGACGGAAAAACGAGCGAATCAGAAAAAGCCCTTAGAATTACGTCACTTTGAAAATTAGTAGTCATGAAGTCACCCACCTTGGCTTGCGACTGCCCACGGGAAGACAGTTTTGATTATGCAGCCAGGAGAGAGCAGAGCCCGTCTCGGCAGGTAGACGCTAACTATTGAGAATAGAGGAGCTAACCCACTGGAGGGAGCGTCACAGTGCTGTTAGCCAATCAGGGGCGATTGCATGTCATGAATATTCATGAGTAAGAGCCAAAATCCTGTTGTACTTCCCTCACCCACTCCTCCGACAAACTAGAACAGCATTTTTCCACCAAAACCGACTCACAGGGCATTCATTCATACTAGAGACCACTGCGAAATGAATGAAAAAACAACGCAATGACACCTTTAAAAAAAAAAAAAAAGCAAAAAACCATCAAAAAACGCACTCCCTTAAATTTTGAACAGCTAGTTTATAGCTTTAGCTAGTTCCCACCGAATGTACATTTAATCAACCTTCCAGTTTTAGCTAACTTTTCATGCAGTTCATCCTCTGCCGTACTAAATTTTGCATAAATAAAGTAAATACTAATGGACTGTGTGTCAAAATGCTAAGCATATCCAGGATGCGCAATGTCCCTAGCTCACTGTACTGCATTTCATAGGCTGATGAGTGTTAAAAAGCAAAAACTCGAGAGCTTTAATAGGATATGTGCACTAAGGCTTAGCTTATCGCCTCTGGGGAAGCCACGGTAACATTCCTGCTTTCCGCAGTAAAGTTTCTTCTGACTGATTGCTGATGACTTTTTCAGGGCACAGACATACAAAGTTATTTATTTATTCCGGGAAAAAAAAAATGCAACGTCCATGTTTTTCTTCATTCGCCTGTCTCTCCCTCTTCTGTGTTATGACTCTCTCTCTCTCCCTCTCTCATCCCCACTTCTTCCTTTTCTCTCTCTCTCTGGAGACGAGATAATACCCTCATCAGCAAATGTATGTGATTATCTCAGAGGGCTGCTGATTCTTTATCTATTTTTTGTCATCGGCGTGACAGAAGTAGGACAGCCCCCTGAGTGCTGTGCACAGCGTGGCCCGCCCATGTCGCCTGGTGTCTGGCCTTTTCAAATTTAATATTCAAATCACCACCAACTTGCAGCCTCATTGAACTTTCTTTAAATGACCTAGATGAGAAAGGTTCAGTGCGAATTATGGTCACACTCACCAATCTATTTACGAAACCCGTGATGATTACATGGCGTTTTAGAGCGCACAGGTTTTTATCATCCAGATGTTGTACCTGGTACCTTATCATGCATTTTATCGAATATAGTCTTAATAAAGAGCTCCATCGTCTGCTTGTTTTTAGCCGTTTTTGTTGTTGTTGTTTTTGTTGGGGGTGGGGTGGGGGGTGTGGGTTGTTTTTTGCTCCTCTCACGCTCATCCGAGTCTCACTTCTGGCAGCGTGAACAAGACATTAAGGCAACACCAAAGTCATTTATTTTTCCGCAGAATCATCTGTTTCCTGCAGTGCCTGATTCATTCTGCCCATGTGCTGTTTATCTAAGAAGCTGCTCTGGCTGAGCCGACCTCAGCGGCTGTAAGTCTGCCACCTTTGCTCGAGGAGGGAAACAAAAGTGTGGTCATGCTTTAATAAAAAGTCAGCCTCAGCCTGGCTGCCTCATATATTTCCCCCATGCTATGGCACAGTAAACGCCTCCTCTTTTATCCCATCGCTGCTGCACGGCTACATAAATATGATGATGAAAGCAAATTGGCCTTAGGCTAAGCCAGTGATCTCAGGGTCCGTCAAGGATTTCTAAAATATATGAAGTATATAAAATAACAAAAAGCATGTCCTGAAGCCATAAAGTCTGGCTTTTACTTGGTTATTTTTATTTCCTGGGCAGCACGGTGGCGTAGTGGTTATCACTGTCGCCTCACAGCAAGAAGGTCCGGGGTCAACCTATGTGCCTTTCTGTGTGTAGTTTGCATGTTCTCCCTGTGTTCATGTGGGTTTCCTACCACAGTCTAAAGACATGCACAGATGGGATTAGGCTAATTGGTTACTCAGAATTGCCTGTTGGTGTGAATGTGAGTGTGAATGGTTGTCTATCTCTGTGCTGGACCTGCAGTGGATTGGCAACCTACCCAGAGTGTACCCCGCCTCTCGCTCGAAGTCAGCTGGGATTGGCTTCCAGCTTCCCCCTGCGACCCTGAACGGGATTAAGCTGTAAAAGATGAGTGAGGGAGAATATATAGTGCGGTTGAATTCTCTATTTTAATAGGTCAGAAGGTGTTCATCTATTTTCTATAACAGCACAACTTCCGGCTAATGTTTTCATTAACGCACTGACTCTAGTGTGTTACGGTTTTAGCTAAAACAGACACTTGTATGGTGGACGCACCGTGTAACAGAAACGCATGTAATTGTTTATAATGTGAAATCTTCTTTGTTAGGAAATATTTATTTAGCTCTTTGTGGTGTCAGAGCTTTATGACAGTCAGAGATCAAGTTGGGTAACGTTTTGGTGGGTTTTCCACCACAGGAAAGTCTTCATGAAGGAGGGTATTATAGTTTCCCAGGGACATGACATGCAGCATTTTTCTGTCTTGCCTTCATGAGAGAGAGGGAAAAAAGAGAGGCTGGTGATGGAGCAACTGTTCTTAAGTGCTGTAACTTAAGTGATAACAGAGAACTTATTTTTTTTGGCAGATCGACAACATTAAATTTAAATATAAACGAATAAAAAGTACAACATCATGCTTTAACTGATAGAAAAATGTTAATATTGACAAATTGCTGTAGTATAAGAGGAATAAAGCACTTCAGATTGTGCTGATATCATATCACCACACCACCTTTACATCGATTATTTTCCAGTAACATCACTGTGTTATGTTTTATTTCTTCTTCTTTGTCATCTTCTTCTTCTTCTTCTTCTTCTTCTTCTTCTTCTTCTTCTTCTTCTTCTTCATGCTCCAATCCAGGGCTGATTTTGAAATGAACTGAGTCTATCCAAAATAAAAAATCCATTCTTTAATATAGCTTTTTTCACCTCCTTTAGGATGATTAGCCCATAGTTGATTTTAATAAAAATAAAAGAAAAAGTAAGTGTTATTCATGTGGCTCCTGAATAACAGAAGAACACCTGCATGTGCTACCATCTTTTTTTAGCCTCTGCCCATTATCCCTGTACTGCTTCTCCTTCATAATTACATAATGATCCTCTACACAGCACTAGAGAAATACCTTCACACTGTCTCGTGTTTAGATCCCCCCCCCCCACTTCATGCTATGGAATGAAATTCATTTGAGAATCAGCCTTCATTTTTCTCCGAGCGTAAATAAAGATGCCGATCGGGGCGCTGCGAGCAGCTCATTTGAATAATTGAACGTGGAGCGATCAGATGGCAGCGAAGGGGCGGCGCGGCCGCTGGATGTGGAGCAATTAAGCTGGGCAAACAATGGAAGAGAGTGGGCTCTTCTCCGCACCTCTCAATGCTCGACTAATTGCCTTTGCTCTCCATCCGATGCTTCCGCGGCAGCGCCATCTGCCCCCAGTGTCAGGGAGGGGTGTTCTGGGGGTTTCCTCCCGGCCGAAGGCGCGACACGCTGGGTCCTATTCACATTCATATCACAGTGTTTAGCACGTCTGCACCCTCCCCCTCTTCTCGCCTTCGCCTCCATCCTCCTTCAGAAGCTCGTGCGGCAGGCTTGTGTGAAAACCCATAATAATGTCCAGTCTTCGTTTTTTACCCAGTTTTCAATTGTGCCAAGGACAATGGAGCTAAGCGATCGTTGCCATCAATCCAACCTTTATCAATACCACTTTTTCCATCAGGGTCACAGGGAAACTGGAACAAGTCCCAGCTGATTTGTCAATCTATCACAGGGCCAACAGAGAGATGAACAACCATTCACATCCACCCCATGGACAATTTAGAGTAGCCAGCTGACCCAATCTGCATGTCTTTGGGCTGTGGGAGGAAACTGGACACCCAGAGGAAACCCATGCAGGCACAGGGAGAGAATGCACTCTGCCCCAGTGAAAGGCCCCAATCAACTGACCGGTTTGAACCCAGAACCTTCTTGCTTTGAGCCAACAGTGCTAACCACTGTAGCACGGTGCTGCCCTGTAATGTATCCAATTATTTAATAATATCACCCAGACTTGCCAGTGTGGTTTAGGGCTTGCACCTGCAGAAATAACTTACCAAACTGTACTTTGGCCAATTGATAGGGTGATAGGGTGGAACCATCATAGATACATCTTTTGTACCTTCATTATATATCTTTGACATGGACATGCTATTATAGTGACCTTTAAAAGTCATTTGGACCTTAAGACCCACTGATGTACCTTTACTTTCAAATAGAATTAAAGGTATACCACATTAACCTTCCCAGGCGTAAGATACATAATAATCCTGTCGTAGTACCAGCCACCCCAGCGACAAGGAAGAGCTTCAGTCTAGTTGAAAGGCGTAACGTTATGGCTGAATCAGAACTTAGTAGTATCACTTAGTATAATTTGCTAACGTTTCACGACACATCCCTGAAACTGCACCTCCGCACCAAGACTTGAAGGCGGGATTGTACCAGAAATATTCAACCCCACTTTATAAGTACAAACAATTTTAGCTAATTTAGAGAAAGTGTTTATTTCTAAATGGCTAAAATAGCGAAACAACCATTTTTCAAACAAGTTTAACTCTTTATAGGGTACTGATTGGAATACTTGGACTTTTAACATTTTTACCCTAGAGTGTTTTGGTAGGTGTTAAAAGACTTTATTTTACAAGTGTTTTCATTTTTGTGTTGAAAATCAAGGTCAATGGCCAGTGTAGGGTCATTTTTTCCCAAAATTATACACACAGTTGAACCTCTGGTCACGAACGCCTCCGAACACAAACAAATCGGTTCCCGACCAAAGATTTTGGATGTCGGTTGAAGTTACCAAATATGGTCCTTTGCCCAATAAAGGTTTAAAGTAAGTGCATTCTCAGAAAACGGAGTAATAAAATATATTTCGATGCTTGGTTGGTAATCTCACAGTATACACACTTCAACAGTGGTTATCTATGCCTTTTTTTTTTTTTAAATCCGATTTGAATTATGGCATCAGGGTGTAGAGATGTGAGAGGAGTGTGGAGAGACGTGTATACGGTAATGCAGCTTTTATGCAGATATTTTTCACATTGAAGTGTCTGTATATTTTTGGGCCCCTCTGTATATCTTATACTTAGAAAGGTACATACTGTGTAGTTTTACTTGAGTTACACCTGTTACATACTCTACGCAAGCCAACGTGTGTGATGATGTAAGGGTCTCCACCAGGGAGGGATGTTCCCAGCTTACACGTAAAGATGTATTTTGCATCCAGATTTTGTAATGCAACAGATTCTCTGCATGTTGCTTTTAGAGATGCTTTATATAAGCATTATTCCAGGCACATCCAAACTGAAGAAGAATGCCTTTCCAGAAATAGTTGCCATTTCCTTCTCATTTCTGCTGCCACCTTTACTTTGCTGCCTCCTTGCAGATTAGTTGGTTACTTCTCCAGCAGGGCTTGAGAATGTGCGTAAGGTGTGCTTAAGGTGTCACAAGCTTGTGGTCATGTTTATGTACTTGTGTGGAATATGTAATGCTTCATCTATTTTCCTTGAATGCTTTTTTTTAAAGGTACACTATATTCACATTTCCAGGTCAGATCCAAAAGATGTAACCTTGGTACATTTAGTGCCTTAGTACCATTTTAGTATCCCTTTTCTAAGAAAGAATACGTAGGTGTTTACGTATTTAAAGGGACACTCTGTAGGATTTTGAAGGGATCTATTTGGAGTAATTGAGCATATATTCCTTAATATACGTATAGAATTCCTAAGTATGTTTTGATTAGTGTATACTTACCTAAAACTATGAATTCTTGTGTTTTCGTAAGTTAAAAACGAGCAC
>JAQLOM010000009.1:13419712-13442783 GCA_030068315.1 Chrysichthys thysi | reverse complement strand
ACACACACACACACACACACACACACACACACACACACACACACACACACACACACACACACACACACTACTATGTGCACGTTTTAATAATGGACAATTACCTCTCTCTCACTCTGACAGTGTACAACAAGTGTATTCTGATTAACCATGAAGGTTCATGAGTGAGGTTAATTAAACTGCAAGTCTCATTCCATTTCCCAATCGTGAAACGTAGTGGTTTGTGTCAAGCAAGGAAAGGAAGTTACATTAAATAAAAATCAACATCATAATTGCAATTATTCTGTAATGTCTCACGAAGCTAATCATGTTTAACTGTGAATAAAGCAATATGTGCCTGTCTAGATGTTTTGCTTTATCTGTTTTATTGGGACTCGGAGCTGAACAATGAACCAAACTACAAAACATGGCATAGACTAATCATCTTTACCTCCCCATCACAAATATGACCTGAAAGGAAATATTCCCAAACATGACAAGTTAAATGTCTGAATACAACTAAATTGTATTCAGTTTAGTATTGCATTCTAAATCAAATTGGACTGGATGGTGATGAGCAATGGAGCTCGCAGGGCTATGCTGAGAAAAAAAAAAAAAAATTTAAATAAGGTTTGATTTTAGGCATTTCCTCTTAACAAAGGGGTTTTTTTTGTGGAAGCAAGCACAACAGCACCACCAAAGGTAAAAGAAGAAGAAAAAAACACAGAATGCTATTAAGAAATGAGACTGGGGTTGATTTCATTCCAGCCCAGAATATAGGTTCATGCAGTGGGTACACAGAGTGAAATCCCTCATGTAAATGATCTCCGTTTGGGATGATATCACTCAGCACTGATGCCACATGCGTGACATGACATCATTTGGAAACTTTGCCCCATATCAGACCTATTTTGCCATCAATGAGGCCCTATGATATAACGTATTGCTCAAACTCCATAGTTTCCTTGTAGAGGTATTGATAAATGTCTTCTTCTTCTTCTTCCGCTTAATCCTGTTCAGGGTCGCTGGGGGAAAGCTGGCGCCAATCCCAGCTGACATCGGGCGAGAGGCGGGACACACCCTGGGCGGGTCGCCAATCCACCGCAGGGCGACACACAGAGACAGACAACCATTCAGACTCACATTCACACCTAGGGCCAATTTAGAGCAGCCAATTAGCTTAATCCCCTCTGTGCATGTCTTTGGGGGGAGGAAACCGGAGTACCCAGATCAGGAAACACGAACATGGGGAGAACATGCAAACTCCGCACAGGAAGGCATCTGTACCGAACTCGGGGTTCGAACCCAGGACCTTCTTGCTGTGAGGCGACAGTGCTAACCACTCAGCCACCGTGCCGCCCATATTGATAAATGTTAGAGTTAAATCCTTGTGTCCCATATCAACGCCCATCATCTCTTTTGACGAGTATTATTTTGGGTTTAATCCTTAGTTTCTTGTTGTTCAGGTGAGTCAATAAGAGGCTTAACATCAACCTACAAGTGTGTGTGTGTCTGCCATCAATAGCAGCATTTGCATATGGCCTAGATGCCTGGCAGATTTGTCTCCATCATAACAGGTTTAGCAAGAGAGCAAAAGAGAGAAAGGGAGTGGGGGATAGATAGTGTGGATTTTCTGGCAGAATTTGAATGAACTCAGTGGCAGCTGGAATATAATATATGGCTGTTTTCTGGGAATTATACTCTCGTTTAGGAATTGCTGCAGGTTGTAGCCTACAGTCCCAACACCATATGAGCATGCCTATTTAAAATGCAGTATGGTCACACTCTGTTAGAGAAACACACAGCTAACTCCAGCTTCAGCAATTTTACTTCATTTAGTTTCTGAGGACTGCATTTGAAGCAGAGGTTGGAGGTTGATGTCGTTCAGCTTGTATTTGAGGACAGTTAGTGAAGAACTCGCAAAAGCTGGGAGCACAAAGACTCTTCCTAAACATGGGTTCAGAAAGGAATGCATTCATTTTAGAAGACAACATTAAGAGCAGCCCTTGTGAGGTTGCTCAGAGGTGATCATTTAGCTGTGTGTTAAAAATAAAATGAAAAAAAAAAAAAGTCTTTCTCTCTGATCTGACGATTAAATTTAAGACATCCTTGATTTATTAAGTGTAATCCATGACCTCAAATACCAGGTTTTGGTAAGAATGTAAACAATCGTATGGCATTTGATACAGGAGTTGTTGCAATTAACGAATGTAATTGTTGCAAAAACTAATATGAGTGACAAAATTGTTGGTCTGATGTAAACACTACAAACCATCTATAGACTGTTATGAAGTAATCTGTCAAGCAGAGGAGACTCCTATACATGTGATAGCAAGGTTAAACCTTCTCATACATAAAAATAAGGCTTGGTTTTTGGCAGCTATGTTGTCTTATTTGCTGTTAAAAATGTATTAAAGTGGATTATTCTTTCCTTTTGTTAACCAATAATCATAAGTACAAAAACCCCCGAAACAAAACACAGTGGTATGAAGGAGACTGGGGCTGATTTCTTTCTAGCTCAGACTGTAGATTCACAAAACTGTTGTTGACGGTGAAATTATTAAGCCTATAGCACATCATCAGCTGTGTCTGAGAGGGATCGTGAGCTACAGCAGCAGGTATAATAGCATTAACAAGGTGGATTCATTTCTAAATTAATTAATTGCCTTTGGAGAAGTAAACAGACGAAGCAAACATAGTCCAATCAAAGTACAATTCACACAAAGGTGGGTTGATTGAAAGAGCTGGCTAATGATAAGGGCAGATTTCCTATTTAGCATTTTAGCAATTAGGAAGAGACATGACATGACTTGAATACAGATTTGAGGAACACTTTGATGGAAAAAAAAAAGGCAATCACAGATGATTTTGCTTATCTGGTTTTCTGAATGTGGTCCTGTGTGTATGCATAAATAGTTTCATTCAGTGCAAGACTCAACTCAAATGGTTTTATTATAGTAATGTTGCCGTACTGATAGGCTGCAGAATTGTTCAGCCCTCCCTTTTAGTCCCTTGTCAAGACTTTACTGCTATCAGATGATCCTCAACAATGTCAAATGACGTTTAAAATGTTTCCACATGAACCGGATTAAATGTGATAAACTAATAGTTTACCGATGTGCTAGATTTCTAAAACTCATGGGTAAAAAACTGGACCATCCAAATAAAGTGTGTTGAAATGAGAGGGGTTAACAGTCTAAATTTCATCTACTACTGAAACTATTAGCTCATTCTTAGCAATTAGTCGATAGGCTGGTTGTCTGATGTTGTCGATAATCTGTTAGATGGTTTGTGGACTGTTTGTAGAGTGTCTTCTTTGGATGATCTGAAAAATTTTGGCAGATTATAGTGACTACTGCAAAGATATGTTTAAAAAAAAGAAAGGCTATTTAACCTAATCAGCTATGTTAAATATATGCATACCAAAAACTCCATGATGCAAAGTTTCAGCATGATTGATGGTAACTGTTATTGCAGAGTTGCACTGTGTGCACAAAGGTCCTTTCCTGCAGTGTTTTTGCCCCAACAGGAGGTAAACCAATGTTCTGGCTGCACTGCTCTCTGAGGAGACCAAGGTCAGAAAGGGGACGAGTGGAGTTCGGTCACTTCCTTAATAGAGAAATGACGCATGTGGCACTGAGGATTCAACTTGCCTTTCCAACGTCTTTCACAATGTCTCACTGGCAGCAAGAAACCACACAAAGCATGCCGTTTGAAAAATGTTTTAATAATAAATAAGGTGGGAAATGACACGGTTTATTTTATTCTAAATATGAGATTATCAGTCATGAAAAGTTATGGCTGACAATTTAAAGCAGTTGTACTTTTTTTTTCCTTTAACATAGTAAACACCAAACAATGATGGACAGCACAATTTTTTTTCCAGAGAACATATTCTCACACACATTGTTCATTGATTGAAAAAGAAAAAAAAAAAAAAGGTACTGCAATAGCATGGATTCAAACCAAACCGAAGCAGCTGTGTGCCAGGTGAGCCCAGCGGTGCATTGCACTACCACAGAAATCCCTAGATGAGGTTTTTCACCCTCCCCATCCAACAATCAAGTCCACATCACTTCTATACAGTATAGACAGTATAGTTGAGCCCGGATAGGGACAGATGGTGCCCCAAAAGGCTTGCTGTGTGGTTGTGGCAGACATTCTTCTCATTATTACAGTGCACACCTTGTTCTGGGATCATCACTTCTCAACACAAAACGGAAAGGACACTCCTAATCCAAGCCTTTTAGATCGACAGAAATATTGCCCATTGCACATTTCTTGTTTCACCCTCAATTAAGTGCATTTGTCTCATCAAATGTAACATGCCACCATTGGTAATGAGATGACGGATTGCCACTCCACGGTCAATCTCAATTCGTGTGTATCACAATTACACGGCTTGCGTGAGACCCAAAGTGGACAGAGTCATCCCGATTTCCGTCCTGTTCGTTTGCGCAAATAAAACCAAGCAAATAAGCCCATCTTCTCATCCGATCTCAAACACAACGCTCAATGAGACGCCACTTACGTTGCTCCTCATATAATGTGGAGCTTTTCATAGCTAAGAATGGTTGAAAAAAAAAAATGTTTAGTGATTGTGCTTTTGAAACCAAAGACAAAAAAAATTTGAACATACATTAACAATAACAACATCAAATAACAAAATGACAACAGTGCATCGTAAAAAAAAAAAAAAAAATCTAATGGCAGCACTTCTTTCAATGATTTGGTAAATTTACAATCGCAACGCTCATGCCCGAGTTTTCGTTATCAGAAAATACGCTTGGAGAGCAGTGAGAGGGAAGACCATATTGAAGTACTGTATCACAGTATGAGTGAAAGGACCTCTCTTTGTACTGACGATGGTCCACTGCTCCCACTCGCAGCTTCTATTACACTCACACCAGCGGATTACAAAGATGATGTTCCTCGGTGGGAACATCACACCATTCCATAAACTTACACCACTCAATGGGGCTTTAAAGCAGAAAGAATCATCTACTTAAAAAGAAACTTGAGAGCATCCAGTTTTCCCTCTTGCTCACACTGAAAAGATTAAATACCGAAGCAGATTGGAGAAAAAAAAAGAAAACATTAACCATTGGTCATTTTTTTTGCCTATAAGGACAGAACAAATCATTATCATAACTGTGAATGACTGTAGATGGTCTGAATCGTGTATGGTGCACAGTTCGAAGAGGATTCTCCACGTGGAGATCCTTTTTCTCATCCTGACTGGATCCTCAACTCTCCAGCAGCTGAGGGAGGGGGGGGGGAAAAGCAAGACAAGGGTGTCAATTCTTTTACATAAAGATATCAAGAATAAAACGTCCATTTGGTTTTAATGGTCTGGAGATATCAAATACAATTCAACTCAGACAAACAGTAAATAACCCCTTTAGTGCTGCTGGCCTCCACTCCAATCCGACAGCATAATGAACCATAGTAATTTACGCTAATTTGAGTTTGATGTAAATCCTGTTCTAATTATCTCATTTGTGGCGGAAATGTTGCCAAAGCCAAGCAGAAAATTTCGGATGGTGATCTGGGAGTTTCGTTTGTTGATTAGAGACGGTGTTAGAACTAATTATCGCTGTACTACGACATGTTTGGGAAATCAAGTTCGGGTTTATTAAACCCGGAAATCCAGTCCGCCTACAAAGGTGCCCTTGAGCTTTTTCCTCAAAATCAATATCAAACAGTTGGGGTGGGAGACACTGTGTGCGTTTATTTGCCTATTCAGGTACTAGAATTTTGGGTGTAGCAGAATAAAAAAAAATCATGATCTGATTAACACACAAGCCAATATTATAGCTTTCAGTGTGATTAGTTTATTAGAACTTCGCCTTTTCCCAAAAAAATTATGAAATGAAATTACAAACACTGCCTTTCTTTTAATTTTCCATCATTTTCTCCCCAGTTTCATCACCTACCGATTCCCACCCATAAGACAGCTCTCCCCTACCATACCTCAGTTAATGAAAGTTGTCACATGTTCCGTCTGAGACAAAGCCATTCAAATGCAACTTTTCAAACTGCGGCTAATGAACAATACATCAATACAATACCGAGTAATACCCTGAGAGGGAAGTGCTACTTGCCCTCTTTCACATACATGAGCTCACAGATGATTGACTAGTGCCTCTGTGATTGACAGGAGAGAAGGTATGCCATGCCTTCCACCCAGAAAGCCAATTTTGCACTCTTGGTTCTGGAAAAATTAGGGAAACTGATTTGTATATGTCAAAAAAAGACCTATTAATAGCCCGCTTGACCCTCAGTGTAAAAATAATATTTCCTGTGCATTTTACCAGTGTGCCAAAAGCACACCTTTTATAAATATGCACCATAATTCTAGCTGTACGATTCCAATATAGTATACGACAAGTGCTGTAACCATTTCATGTATCCTTATGTTATATTATTATACTTTTGGTGTTACATCATATTTTTACAAGTAACATATTTAATAGTGAGCAGGGTGGCATAGGTGGTGCAGAGGGTAGCACCTTCAAGTCATGGCAAGATTGTCCTAGGCTTGAACCACACAGCTGACTAAGACCTTTTCCTGCTGAGTTTGCATATTCTCCTGTTCCCGTGTGGGTATCCACCCACAGTCCAAAGACATGCAGATTAGGTTGAATGTACTACTTGTACTATTCTAAATTGCCCACAGGAATGGCCATGTGAATGGTTGTTTGTTTCTGTCACCCCTGCACAGGATGTACCCTTGCCTGAAGTCAGCTGGGACTTGCTCCTGCTTCCCTGTGACACACATGAACGAAAGACTGAAGCAATCTTCAGTATCCTACCTCCAACTCTTCTTCCTGGTGAGAAAAGGCCCCCAAACTTGGGAGTCCTAGATCACTGGGGTTCTTACGTCCTCCTGAACCTGCCTCCCCTCGCCGGCGGCCCCCAGAACCCCGGGAAGAAATTGAACTGGAGGAGCTAGGAGTCTCCCTCTGCCCCTGTGCTGTGGGGAATGATGGCCGGTTGTATGGTGGAATATCCTCCGCAACTGCACAAACGGCGAGGACAGAGAACGTTGAGGACACGTGTCACTCGAAACCACCGAAGCGCTAGTCTCACAGTGTAATCCAAGTTAGAACATTTCGTATTTACCTGCGTGTTGGCGTGTTTTGCCAGCACCTTTTCCTCCGTGTGTGTTCCGTTGTTTATCATGCTCTCCTCGTCGCTCCGCTGAGGCCTCTCTTGTCCGGTAGCCCCCTGCACTTCCTCGCCTGTCTCTGGACTCTCCACAGCCCATCCTGGGCAGCGTTGCACCCCTCTCCTCATATCCACACCTGGAACCAGGATTGGTATTCTTCATTCCAGCTGAGGAGGGGCTCAGAGGAATTGATGGGTCTGGATTATGGAACAGAAAAAGTGACATCATGTCTTTTTTTTTTTATATTGTAATATTAAAATGATACATTGACACTCATGACCCATGTGAGAATCATACCATGTGTATAATCATCTACTTGTTGCTGTTGTTGCTGTGGTTGGCTCTGGTGACCAGTTGCATGCTGCTTGTGCCTTTTGTATGGTTTCCTCTGCATTACTGCAGTGCTCATGTTGCTATCTGTGGACACTGGGCTACTGGGACGGTGGCCAATGTGGTACCGTTGACCTTCAAGGGAGAGCAAAACATGTCAGTCTATTCCTGCAGGTTTCAAGAGACCAAGCCAAGACACACTAACTTTAACTTCACTGATATTGTTTACACCTGGTCTAGTATCTCGGGCATCCAGATATTGCACCATAGATGCATTTGAAACAGATTTCAACCTAATTGCTTAAATTTCTTTTAGGAGGTCTGACTCATAAATTGATCAGTCAATACATGCCACACCTGCCCACCAAAACTCCTTCCAATACATTACATCATAACACAATGCCACAAAAACAGAGCAATGGACTTTTGAAGTGGCGCTTCCTTTCTCGAGTGGGTAGCTCTCCTACACATCAAAGCTCATAAACATTTGTGCATATAATTAAATGTGGCATGATACGTTTGAAAACTGGTTAGACTGTCCAGTGCAGTGCATTTTTAATTTTGAAAAATTTGAATCGATGCAACGTTGTCCTATATACATAATAAGGCAATGCCACTCATTAGAGTATTCTTGTCGTCGTCGTCCCCCCCCTTGCTACCCCATGCCTAAAAACTAAAGATGCAAGAAATAGTCATATGTCAAGTGCTACTTCAAATCAGGCTCTCATTCCTATGACTCACCGCCTCTTCCAATGTCTTCAGGCCCTGCCCCTGGATAATGGGCCACTCGCAGACCAGCATACTCAGCCGCCGTGGCGACAGCCTGGGCAAAATCAGCATCAGTGAAAAAAGAGCCATCGGAGGAGCTGATGGCACTGGAGCGGCCTGATGAGCCGTTGTCCTCCTCAGATGCCGAGCCCCAGCCGTTGATCATTGACCCAGTGACAGAGCTCTCCAGGTCACCTGTGCTCGAGGCCGGAGTCTGCTCCAGGCCCCTGTGCAGATGCAGCCGACGTGGTAGATGGACCTGCTGCTGCTGAATCTGCTGCTGAACCTGGTAGTGGGATCCTGGGTGCTGCTGGTATTGCCTCTGGCCTGACTCACCGTCTGTGTGATCACACTCTTCATCATCACCATCAGTATAGGCATAGGTATGCGAGGGCGAGAGGGTCTGGGGTGCAGGAGGGGGGCTCGTCGTGTGTCGTCTATGAAGGAGAACAAGTTTCATCAAAACTCAATCTGTGGTTTAATACAATGGTCATCAACCCTGCTCCTGGAGCTCTACCTCCTTGAAGACAGAACTCTAACCATAATCGACCATCCCATCATTGCCTTAAGACATGAAACCTGCAGGAAGATAGAACTCCAGGATCAGGGTTGGTGACCACTTAATTAATACGATACGCAAGATATCTTTAGCCACCCCCACTCATTGAGGCAAGCGGTTGGATACTGGATGTATAATAGAAGATTGGGAAGATAGTTGTTTGTATTATGGTTCAAGAGATGTGCATCATGGCTGGGATCCTGTGGGACCAAACAAAAAAGCTGCTGGTTGGGAGGTTTTTGCCTAAATATGGGTGGGAATTGGGCAGTCAGATCCGCATCATTAATACAGCATATTGGAGTCACGGAGTTTTTTGTTCGTTTATTCATATTCTGTAAATGATTCATTCTGGTGAGGGCTGGCTGGTGCGGTTTAATTTACTACTTTGTTTATATTTGGGAAACATAACCAAGTTCATTAAAAAAATATCATAGGCAGGTACAAACAAAAATAATTACTTGAGAAGTGGGAGTAGGGAAAAAAAAAACCAGTCCTGCACACACCTCCATATGACACCACTCTAGAATAGCTTCTTTCCAACAAGACTGTTCATCAAATTTATGCACCGCTACAGCTGCTCTTTTCAATTATAAATAACGTTGTGAAGTGTTTTTGTAATTCTGGAGTGATGAATCATGCTTCACTGTCTGGCTGTCTGGCAGAGGAGTCTGGACTTGGCAGAAATCTGGACAATTTGATTTGCCTCAAAGTGTAACACCAGTTGTAAAGTGTGATGGATGAGAAATAAAGATTTGGTGGTGGTGGTGGGGGCGGGGGGTTCTGTGATGTCAGCACATAATGCTACAGCATACAAAAACATCATGGCCAAATTTACACTTCCTGCTTTGGGGCAGCAATTTGCAGAAGCACAAAGCAAAGTCTTTACAGAAACAAGTCTGCTGAGTGCTGAATGGAAGGGTTTGATTGGCCTGCACAGAGCTGTGACGACAACCATTAAATTCACTTTTGGGAGGAATTAGATTACAATTCACAAGCCAGATCTAATCGCCAGAGGATGGCGTCTGTATGCTTCCATGTTTCAGAAAATCCACTTTTTGGAAATTATATCTTGGTTAAAGTAATCCAGTGTTTTCACTCTTGACCCACTGCATCTATAGCATACAAGTAATTACTTCAGAATAAAAACTTTCAGTTCTGTTAAAAAAAAAAGAAAAGAAAAAGGAAAAGCTGTTTTCTCCGTACGTATGATGAAATAAATGTAGAATGGTTTAATGAATTTCTCAGCCAAATCTATCAGTATTTTACTAATGCAGGCACTGTAGCTTAAATTAAACATGGAAGTGCCTTGTCTCACATGGAACCAGAATTTCTTTTTAAGGTAAGCCTCCAATGTTCGCCCATGGCCGTCTTATCATGAGGATTTGCATATTTTATACATTTCTACACAAATGTAAAAATTGTTCCAAGTCTTCCATAATAAGTGAGTACAGGGGAATGTCTCAAAATTTCCATCCAGCAATCACCCAGTTTTTGTGTTATTCTGTATTTATTGTGCACTGAATCCAACACTTGCACATTTTCTATTTATTGCCCTCATCTTGTCCATTTTAAATTAAATTTGCGTTGCATGTTTGTTGTCAATGTGTCACTATTGACACATTGACACCACACCAGGGAACGCTATTACGTTCTACAGTATACTTCTATATTGTCTGAATGACACTGAGGTCCTGTTCACACATGCATCCTGGGTGATCAGGTCACAAGTTTTCAGCTCTAAGTCCAGGTCTGAATGGCGCCAAATGTACCCAGAAGACGCATTGTAATCTGATCATTCAGACCATATTCGGATTGGGTCTGGGCTGCAGACGGCCACATTCGTTTAGCTGTGTGTATAAGAATGTGTCATATTAAAGTGCCTCAACAATTAAATGGGAAATATTTGCTATTAAAGGGGCGAAATTGTTTTCTTTTTCTTATCATTTCTGGCAGACCAAATATGGGAAATGCATTGCTGCCTCTTGCAAGTCAAAAAGCAAAAAAAAAAAAATGCATCTGGTCTTTGAAAACGCAAATGATGTACATGATTATTTGCATATAGAGCGAGGACGTGAGATCAGATCACAAGCGGTCACTCATAACATACGAGAAGATGCATTCTAATGTCAGGTATACAATATATGACTTCCTTAAGCTGTCCATTTGAGACCTGATCACCCAGTATGCACGTTGAGGCCAGGTGTGAACAGGGCCTAAATCTCTCTGAGATCTACTACTCTCTATTATCTATTGTGAGTTAGGTACAGCAGGCAGAGTGCAGATGATCAGGCGTTATTAGGGCAGTACCTGCGATCTTCCTGGTTGATGTGTAGTTCTCCCTGAGGAGAGGGAGCGTGTGTGACGGTGGACTGGTGGCTGTACGATATTCCCACAGGGGAGGAGGCTGCCCCTCTAACAGGTGGAGTGGGACACCTAACCAGATTCTCCTGCTCTTCCTCTTCTTCTGTCTCCCCTTGGTGCAGGTACATGCGGCTCTGAAGCTTCTGGGGGTCTGGATCAAAACTGCGGGAATACAACACCAATGCATGAGCTCTTGATTTTAGAATACAGAAATTGCCTAATTTTCTGTGTGTGTGTGTGTGTGTGTGTGTGTGTGTGTGTGTGTGTGTGTGTGTGTATGTGTACCTCTTATCCATGGGTTGCAGGTAATCCTCAGAGCTGCGGCTGGGAGGGGGGTTGACAGGAGGTGGGGGCAGCGGCTCAGCCCAGTTCACTGCACTCTGTTTAGACAGTTTTGTGGTGCGGGGTCCTTTTTTATGGTTTTGACTCCCTGTGCAGAAAAAAAGAGCTTCAAAACACATTTCCAACTTTACACTTTTCCTCCTGTCCACGGTTAAATAGGTTTCCATTTTAATGTAAGAAGCATGACAGAAATTAAATCCGCAGTAATTAAGGCTTAGCGTAAAGATGTTGCCTTCTTATTAGTCTCCCTTGATGCTGAAGGTCTTGAAGTTTACTCATTCTCTAGCAAAATAACCAGGTTACATGCATTATATTATCATCCTGTAGAGCCCTTAATACGAAAAAATGCTGTGAACATTTTCCCTGTCCATGGCTAATCAGTTAATTGCATTTATCTTGTTTGGCCTTTTTTTTCCCAGTCTTATGTGTATTTCTTTTTCTTTTCTCTTTTACCTTTTGTGAAACGGTATAATAATTGATTTACTACTGAAGGACATAAATAATAGCCTTTCAAATAAACAAGAAGGCTGTGAACTTTTTTTCCTGGTCAAAGGCTGAACAGTTATTTTTATTTAAAAAAAATCATTACTGGAATTAAAGCTTTCGCTTTTATACCCAATGATAAAAGTATTCCCATTTCCTGTCTTTTTTTTTTTTTTTTTTTGTAAACTCCATTTACAATCCAGTATGAAAACGGAGTTATCAAATAATCCACATAAGAACCCAAACAAATTCCTACTATTCACAGTAGGTTTTTAATTTGGATATCAGCCGTGACCGCCCACATGGTTGCTGTGATTGTGTGTGTGCTTGCATCATACCCGAGGTACTGTTGCTGGCTCTGTCGGAGCTGTGGTAGGACCCTGCAGAGCTGTGCTCATTTGCCTGGTTATACGGGATGGTGGCAGGCAGACTGACCTCACCTCCTCTGTAATGATCTGAGGATGCAGGACAGATTTCAAGAAATTTACATGAGGAAATAACAACGGTGCTACACGAAGATAAAAACGATTTTACTTGATATAGATTTTCAGGTCTCATTGTAAACAATCACCCTTGTTCAGCCTGTTTTGCTCCATAACATTAAACTGTAACTGTGACGGTAGTTCTGGGGGTTTTGGTTGCTGAGGCTTCCAGCGCTTGTCACTGAAGTCACCAGGCCCTGCGCCACTGTTCTTGCTCATGATGTTTGATTGGATGAGCTGGGTGGTTGCATAAGGGGTGGGCTCATATGGTGTAGGTGGGCTGCCTCCGGGCCCCATGTAGCACATGCTGGGGTTGTTGAAGGTCTTCATCTCATTGAGTTTGTTAGACAGGTCTACGTCGCTGTACACAGCTGAGTCGGAACCTATCAGCACTCCTTGCTTATTGTCCAGTTGGCTGTTGTAGTTAGCAATGCAATCAGCTGAGGAAAAAAAAGAAAGAAAATAAATGAATCCTATTGTATGGATAGTATGCCCGTCTATACTTAAAAGTGGGTGCGCTGCTATAGCAAGATAATCAACAATGGGGTGCGATGTGACTTGACACAGCAAATGTTGTTTTTTTTTAAATCCATGGACAGTTACATGTAATGTTGTGGAATGTCTGCGAAACAATGTGCTTCCTGTTATCCATGTCCACCTTATATAACTAACATTATAGCCGCTTTAACAGTTGTTCCCTCCCCAGCCTGCCCAGTCTTTCTCTTAAAGGCAATGAGAAAAAAACTCAGCTTGTTATGTGACTTTGAAACTTCAAAGTCCTCTTCAAAGCCCCGAAGCACCCCCGGTGCTATCACCAGGTTAACACAACAAAACAAGTAAAACAGTTCTTTTATCACGAAGCTGAAATGGGTGAAAAAGCCAATCTTTCTACTGTCAGATGGTGGCGCTTTACCAGAGACTCACTCTGGGCATGTGATCATAACGATCATAACCAGTAACTATAGAAAATCTGTCTGTCTCTGTGCCTGAGTAACGGTGGTATAATACTTATTGACACAGTGCACCTAAATTTAACAGCATCACTAGTTTTCACCTATTTGAACGGGAGAAATTAATCGACTAATTAACGAGCTACATTTGTGGAAACGTACAGAAAAATGGAGTTTGTACTTCTGCTTGGTTCATTGGTTGCTTTATTGTTTTTGTTTCTTGCTGCATGTTCCTTCACCGTGTTTATCTGTGAAATACTGAGTGACAGATTAGATTCACTACAGTGCCTTATTTGGAAATACAGTAATCCCCCGCTATATCTCGGCTCATGTTTCGGGCTCCCGGCTATTTGCGGATTTTTATTTAGGATATATAACATTTATTTTGCGGATTTCCCCGGTATTATGAAATATAAACATTAATTAAAATATTAATAACATATAAAATACAGTACAGTGTTTATCATATTTACACAAGAGACAAAGAAGACAGAGTTGTTTACGCAAACGCGATGTGGGGATGCTGAAAAAAAATTATGGCTGGAGGAACGAATTTAGGGGTGGCGTCCGTGTCCGGCTGTCACGGGGATTACGTTCCAAAACGGGGCTTTACTGTAGTTATAGGTATAAATTAAGCTGGTTGCTTCTGTAATTATTTGGTCTCTTACCAGTTGACAGACTTCATATGTGTTCATATGTAAACTGATTTACATTACAGATGTTCTCATACTTCCATCGTACGCATGGCAACTACAGGGCTACTTGTGGTTATTCAGCATTTGTAATCTTACTCTGGACTCTGGAGTTGTTTGTGATCATGTTCGACGATCATAGCGTGTCTTGTACTGTAGTCTGTCTCCGGTATGTCTATATTTAGCCTCACAACCTTCACTGTCTCGTGTAAGTCCCACTGTTGAGCCGGCGAGCATGCATCAATGAAACACTATGGTGATACAATTACTTGATGTTATCTCCAGCAGCAGAGGAGGAAGATTGTCATAGTAAAACTTTTATGAATCCAAGCGAGCACAGATGGGCAGGATAGAGCAAGCCACAGTCAAGGACAAGTTTTTTTTTCCTCCACAAAGTACACAACCATGGATCGATCTCGGTTTCCTACCTGAGCGGCCCAATAGATCTGAGTAGCTAAAACAAACAACTGGAGCCCCCATAAAATGAAGCCTGCTTTATTGCAGGAAGCCAATTAGACTGATGTTGGCTTTGTGTCCTCCTCAGCGTCTTTCTGTGGCAGACTAATTGCTTCAGAAGACTTCTGAAAAGCACTAAAGAGGGTACATTTCCAATAAACCAGACGTACATAATTATCTAACATATACAATATATTATACTGTCTTCTTTATTTAATCATAGTGATAGGTATTCAGGCTTCCTGATCAATTAGGTGCTGTAGTCCTACAGGCTTATGACTTAAACCAGAAAATATTTGATTTCTGATATTTCTGACTGCCTCGGCGTGCATCCGGGAGCTTTGGGGATAGTGCTGGCCTGCTGCTGGCATGGGCGGCTCTGCTGCGGCTGTGGATTGCCGTGGATTGTCTTGCGCTCGAGGCTCCGCTGGTGATCAGTAGAAACCGAACAGACTACTCTAAAAACTACAGTGAAACTGGTGTTACACAACTGAACTTTTTGACCACATAAAACATGGATGTAGATGTGGTTTGTTACAATGGCACTATCTGATATCACCCAAATGAGGATGGGTTCCCTTCTGAGTCTGGTTCCGCTCAAGGTTTCTTCCTCTTGTTGTCTCAGGGAGTTTTTCCTTGCCACCCTTGCCACAGGCTTGCTCATTAGGGATAGGGAGTAAATATATATATATATATATGCACTTGTAGATATGTTTATAGACTAATAAGCCTTAAATTGGACATTATATATTGTAAAGCGGCGTTGTGACAATGTCTGTTTTAAAAGCGCTGTACAAATCAAATTGAATTGATATGGGCCTATACACTGCTTAGAATAAATCTAGAGTAGTTTGAAGAGTTCACCGCTATGAGTTCCCTAAAACAACACCTCAGTCTAACAGTTCCCAATAGACCTGATAAACTGGGCCATGGTCAGTAAGTAAAGGGAACTGAGCGTGTGATAGGTTTCATGATAAATGTGCAACATTTGTGATGAACAGTGCATTGGCTTTAACCATCACCTCAACAGGTTTTCAAGTGTGTTGGCTTGTGTGCAAGCGATATGGCAAGGATGGCAGCAGCAGCAAGTGATGTACGAGTCCTGCTCATACAAATAGCCCTGATGCTGCTTAGTCTCACTGGAACTGAAATTGGTTTTGTCATGTCCATCCTGTCTCACACCTCTACGACTTTCCTTACTCCGGATAGACTGCCTGCCTTCCGTATTTGGAGCCACAGCTTCCTGTTCTTGTTAAACTTTAAACTTTGTGGTCATTTTCACCCGTCTCTTGTTTCTCTCCTCTTTATTAGAGATCGTCTTGATGAAGAACCAAAAGCCCAGGAGCTGGATCTGATCCAAGTCCTCGTATACGCCTAGATGTAACTTCTAACCTGTACAATGCTATAAAACACAAAACGATCCATTAAACACACTTATCTAGCCTGAAACACACCGTTTTCTTCACTCCCTGGACTTTTGACTCGACTCTAGCCAGGCAGGAGGAGCTGGAAGAGGTCCAACACCATGGACTTTTTCTTCTTCAGTGAAGGGTACCTGCCTTATTTTACTTCATATTTCTTATGTGTTTTATTTGCCTTCTGTGCAATCCCAATCCATATGGTCCCTAATTAAGTAGTTTGCCTGCACTGTTCCACAGAGAACCCCCAGACTAGAACATATTTGCTCTGTTTTCCCGATCCCAAAACATCTAGCAATCAAAGACATGCTTTCACTCTCTCACAGCTCAAAACATATGTGTTCCAGGTAATCAGTGTTCCTGGGTAATTGGTTTAGAAACACTGGGAGTTGGCAGAGAGCAAAAACATGAACTGTCTAAGCACCAGTTTGGAAAACATTTTCCTGTACTTTTAGAAAAACTGTAAATGTTTTTCCCTTTGGCAGAACTCATAAAGCTACTACTACTACTCCTCCTCCTCCTTTCGGCTGTTCCCTTCAGGGGTCGCCACAGCGAATCATCTGTCTCCATCTAACTCTGTTCTCTGCATCCTCTTTTCTCACACCAACTAACTTCATGTCCTCGTTCACTACATCCATAAATCTCCTCTTTTGGTCTTCCTCTAGGTCTCCTGCCTGGTGGTTCCAACCTCAGCATCCTTCGACTGATTTACCTTCTTTACGAGTTCTGGCAGAACTCGTAAAGGTTCTATGTAAATCGCTACAACCGGGCGTCTCCCTTTCCGAGAATGTTCCAAGTTAAACCTAAGTAGAAAGCTAAGAACCATCCAAAGGACCCCTGAGGAACCAGTTTCAAAGTGTGTATCATCATGTGTTCTTATAATTATAACTTTTTATTTAACCTTAATTTGACCGGGTAGTTCCAAAAGAAAAACATTTTCACAAGTGAGACTTATTAAAAAATAAAGCACAGCAAAACAATTAAAACCAGCAGCAATCATAATGAAACAAGTCCTAAAATCTGATAATGAGATGATTTTTTTTTACCCCCAGTGGGGTGTGTTTTCGTCCTGGTTTTAATCCTTGTTTTTTTTGTGCAACAAATCATTAGCACAATTCAATACATCTGCTTTACAGACTCGCACTCAACACCTGATGTCATAGTGCCACAGAGAGCCATCCCACATGGTATTCATTAAGGAAAACATTTCGGTACATTTCCTTCCTAATTAAAGAAACCCTGCTCTTGATTTGTAGCGTAGCCTTCCCTATTAATGCTGATGTCTCGCCTCGTCCTTTTTACTACTTCCAACTTTCAACATGTGAGTCTCAGTTGCGTTTGTTTCACACCTGCCTTATCGCACCTTTTTTTTTTCTCTCAGACACCCTCTTATTTTCTTGCACACCTTATGTGAGAAAGAAAGCTCTGTACTGCAACCATTTCCTCAACCATCACACATATTCTCCCTCTAACAAACCAAACATCAAATGGGCGGATCTGCTTCTTTCAACCCTAAACAAGAGGCACGAGAGCTTGAGCAGCAGTGCATGTCAGTCACGATGTATGCTCGTACCTGGACGGCTGTAGGTGGTCAGGTTGCTGTCGCTGGTTCCGTTGCCCCCGTTACAGCAGTTGATGCTGCAGTCTTTGTGGTTAGCACAGGCGTTGGGCCACGAGTCAGCTAGCCACGGTTGGTTGGCTGAATCTCCCATGTTTAGTAAGCCAGGCCTGCAAAATACAAAGAATTATTTCATTTCTAAAGATTAAAAGCTAATATAATGTAATGGTTATAGGATCTTATGTACAAATATGCAGTTCAAAAGGTACAAAGGTGTTTCAAAGATGAGCACAAAAAAAAAAAAAATCCTTAAAATATGCCACAGAGATTAATGTTCATTTTTATTCTTACTTATGTGGACAACTACGTACATGATAATGCACTCAAGAACATGGTTATGTTTTTTCCAGTAAGCACCGTCAAGAGATATTGAATATTTTGTGCATCTTAATAAAGTCTTCTCTCATCCTTGAGCCGTACGCAGTGCCCATATAAGAAAAAGCAAAAACAAAAACAATGTACCACGCAAGTAGACATCCTGATCATATATGACATATAAATTGCATATTATGTCATTTATATTGTGTAAAGTGTCTGACGACATCTCCCATCAGCCCTGTAGAAATAAACTGGGACTGACGATACATAACACTAAATACATTTATTTATAGCACGCGATTCATAATGCAGGGGTACGAAATCAATAAATAATTTCTCTCTGCATGACTGTATGACTTCTTCGAGGTGACTTCATAACCACGGCTCCAGGCGTGAAATAAACATCAAACCCGGTATCTTTCCAAAACGTATTTTTTCCCAGACTCCCTGTTGAATAACATAAATCTTTTAACTGGTACAAAAACAGTAACAGTGTGTGTGTGTGTGTGTGTGTGTGTGTGTAATCTGATGGAAAAACTCTCACCCTGTGTAGTTTATACTCTTGGGTTCACTAAACCTCTGTGTTCACCAGGTTCATGCGCAGAGTGTTTTAAGCTTTAGATTAGCTTTGGGGTTGATAATATTTTTTTGCTTTAAAGGATAATGCGATTTGTGTTTGTTCCATTGCACAGTCAAGCCCGAGATTTAATTACAGGTTTGCAGGCAGGCATGCAAATTCAGACGCTCATGCAGGAAGGTATTAGAGAAGCTAAAACGGCAAAAAATTACAAATCTGGGGCATGTTTGTGCTTATACGCAGATATAAAATGTCATTACTCTAATAGCTAGTGCTATTATTTAGATCATATCGTGATTGTATGGGTGGAGGGACATGGATGGTGTCTCGGCTCAACATCTCCCCCTGTTGGATTTTCTTGGGTAAAGTCTCGTTTTTGTCTTCCCTCAGGATGCACACATGCGTTCTCAAGGTCTTTCCCAGACATAAACGCACATCATAACCCTACTTACCGTCCGGCGCTGCAAACAGCTTCTCCTCCTCTCTGATATGCCACTGAATCAGGACAGAAAAGAGAACCTTCATGAATCAGCCTGCATAAAAGGAGCAAGCCACAAACCACTTCTAGTCGCAAGGACATGTTATCTCACGCTCAATGCCCCTCTTCCTTTCACTAATCCAAACAGAATGCGCCATTTCACATCTATCTTATGACTCATATCATCCATCTACAGGTACAAATATCCATAATCTCCACCTGGGAGCAAAAACAAACATGCAGGGGAAGGCAACAGATTCAGATCAGATCCCCAGGCTGATACACTTGATGATGGGAATTAAAGTTCAAACACGTCCTAATAGAGACGGGATTACTCACTGGAAGCGCCCACTAAGAGACTGTCCCCTGGGGCAGGGAAGATGAGATTGAGACCAGGGGCAGCATGGGGTTGTGGTTAAGGGCATGCTATGGGCATGCAAAGATATGTCAAAGACGTTTAGCGAAAAACAAAGATGAGCTTCTACGCATTATTCTAACCACCACAAACATTTCTGGCATGTCTAAGGACTAGATAGGGCACGAGGGTTCGAAAGCATCAGCAACAGTTGAAATTAAAGTGTTGCTCAATATTTTATCACATTTCCTCTTTGTTTTTGTTCAAACGTGAAACAGGATATGAAAATGCCAAATGTGAAGAAGTGTGCATACCTGTGGGTGTGAAGGTGAATGATGGAACTGTAAAAAACAGAGAGAGAGAGAGAGAGAGAGAGAGAGAGAGAGAGAGAGAGAGATCTCCATTATAAATGATGTAGCAATACATAACTGCATCAGATATCACATAAGCAGCTACCGCAGTAGCAGGGAATATTTAATGGGTCAAAAAACAAACAAAAAACCAAACAAAACTCCAGCTTAGTCTGAGAAGCTGCCAAAACACAGGCCAAGCTGGTCAAACTGGTAAAGCATCCTCGCCATAAAAAGCTCTTTTCCAGCTTTCTCATTTTTGATACATTAAACAATACATGGTTCTGATTTTCTCATTTTCTATTCACTGCTGTGCTATTTTCTTGTCTTCGATGGATGATTAGTAGCAGTACTTCAGAACATTTTTCCATTCTAGCAGCATTTACAATCTGGCAAAGACGGTCTACCAGTTTGACCAGCTCGACCTGTGTTTTGGCAGCTGGAAGCTGAGCAGACCAAGAAGTTTCCAACTGGGGATTCTGGCATGAAGAAAGAAGAAACAGAAATTCTACCACAACAAGCCTAGCATATTCATCGGGGTGTTGGAAATTTTTTTCCTACACACTAAGATCGATAGCAGCGAGCCGAAAGTCCAACTTGACTTAATAATTACTACAACCTTAATAAATGTACATACATCTGGACCGAACGACCAAAAACGCACATTAAATTCTTGGCAATTTTTGTTTCTACTTGTTTTTCACTGTCACGCACGTAAATCCATATTCAGGCACATTTTCACATTTGTCTACTTATACATTCATGAGACATATTAGTAAAGCTAATAAAAAGATTAAAATAACTTGACAAACTTAAAATTTCTAACTAACTAAAGGTCTCTTTATAGAGCAATATTCATAAAATTAATAAGAAAAATGAATGAACGAACAAAAGACGAGCCTGTCAGTTTCCCTCATCACTCCCAGTACAAAAATTAACCTCACATGGGGTTTGATTGGGAACCCCCGAATTACTACTTAATGAAAATTACTGTCTCCTCCATTGTTTTACTAACCAAACAACAAGGTTTGAGAAGTCACAGTACAAAAGTGACCCCATCTTCGCCTTTAGTGAAGTGGCATTTCAGCTTTAGCCGAACAAGCAGAAAAGTGTACTTTTCAGGCATCTTCCCGTATCACAATAGCAAGGGGTCAAAAAAGCTGCATAAATGTTAGTGCCTGTGTAAAAGCAAATCTGTTCTACATTTAAAGGAAATAAACGAACCCTGGCTCCTTCCGAATGTGGTTACAAACAGCCTAACAACTGCGTGACAATTACACCTGCATCCCTCTAACTGTACCCCTCCCTTCATCCTCTATCTTCTAATACAAAAGCAGAGCAGCGCTCTCTCTCTCTCTCACACACACACACATACACACACACACACACACACACACACACACCCCTCCCAAATGTCAGCTCGTGAATGTCAGCGCCGTCTCTGACGTGCTACTCCTCTGATCGTCTGGCTTTTTTGAGCTCTGCTGGAAAGATTACTCTAACACTTTTTTTTTCCTCACCACGTTATCAGTCTAGCCACTTTTTGCCATTCCATGATGAAAGCAGATGACAGCAGTCACGCCAGATAGTACCGGAGAAGCATGAAAACGCAAACCGTGATGGATTGGAAAAAATTAAATTACTATGGTCAGATCAAATGCAGCGTGATCTGCCTTTCAGACAGGGATGTGCACATTTTTCCGAGCGTGCAGCCATTTCATGTTGCTAGAGTCTCTGCAGTTTGAAAGAAGCCTCGTCCACTAGGCATATTTCTCCTAAGTCTCTTTTGCACAGTGGGATGAACCATCACTGCTGATGTATCATGCCATTCCGGTGGAACAGTTACAGTTATAATTATTTTCTGCATTTGGTGTGTTGCTAAATCAGGCTTTAGAAGTGATAACAGGACGTGACACAGCGATGATGTGTATGGTGTATGCAATAAATAATAATCACATTACCCTGTGATTATAAATAACAGCTGAGTTCCACTGTCAGTGATTGCTAGTTGACTATAAACCGCTGTCTGTTGTAAAATTATTCGATGTAGTGATTACTGTAGTATAGTATAGTATAGTATAGTATAGTATAGTATAGTATAGTATATTGCATTTTGTGTTAATTGTATTGCCAGCTGTAGATCTGTACTTGGTGAATAAAAGATTCTCATTCTGATACCGAGTCTAATTCCGATTCTGTTTCAGATACTGATTTTTTGTTGTTGTTGTTTTTCTGGTACTGATTCTGATACTAAAGCTGATGCTGATTCTGTTTTTCTGTAATACAGATTCTTATTCTGATTGTAATACTGATTCTGTTCTGGATACTAAGTCTGTTTCTTAGTACTGATCCTGATCCTCATTCTGATTTGATTTCTGACACTGATTCTAATTCTGATTATGTGTCTAACAGGGACTCTGTTTTTGGTACTAATTCTATCTCTAATATTGATTCTGGTACCGACACTGATAGTCATTCCGACACTGATTATGACTGTTTCAGATTCACATTCTGATTCTGTGTCTAATAGTCCAGGACCTGAAGTGCTGGATAGGAATATTGACCAAGGGTACTGTGTTTGTCCCAAACTGATAAAGGGTACTTGCTTTAGGATTCAGGGAATAGGCTGAAAACACGATGTCCAATCCCGAACCAGTGTAGCTCAACACTTTCATTCCAACCACGTTAAGATCAAGATGAAGGTGTGCTTCCACTTGTCTTTTGATTTGATACAAAGTTATGAACCCCAATTCCATTTACATTTCAAATTAAATAATAAATGTTCCGTCATTATTTTTAATGTTCATTTCATTGATGAGGTACTCTGCACCAATACCTACTTCAAATAACTACCGCAATAAGGTCACCAAACGCACACCTTTACGAATGCCAGCGTAGCTGCTGCTGAGGCCGCTCCTCTTCTTCCGGTGCTTATACAGCCACACGCTGAAGACCATGAGCACAACCCAGCAGGTGGCGCCGATGCTTGCTATGAAAGCAGGCTGCTTCACCACATCAGAGATGTTGGAAAAAGTATCTTGGTCATCAAAACTGTCCCAAACCTTGCCAGATGAGTCTGCAAAAATGGCATGTTAATAATAAACACTAATGAGAACCTTTGGTATGAATCTTCATGTCAGATGGAAATGTAGAAGACAAAGTGCTTCCACTCACAGCCTCTAAATCACAAGTGGGCTTGATTAAACGTTCCAGATAAAAGAGACGATAAATACTTAATGGCACCTCAATGATAAGTGCTTCAATGTAACAACACTCTAAAACACTGAAAAGTGTTCTCGTTTAATAATAGCTCTGTGTGTGTGTTTGTGTGTGTGTGTGTGTGTGTGTGTGTGTGTGTGTGTGTGTGTGTGTGTGTGTGTGTGTGTG
>JAQLOM010000009.1:13394874-13408779 GCA_030068315.1 Chrysichthys thysi | reverse complement strand
TTGACACAATCATGCCGATGAGTGATGCAGTGTCGTCTGAGGGCCCGAAGACCACGGGCATCCAATAAAGGTCTTCGATCTTGTCCCTTATGCACAGAGATATCTCCAGTTTCTCTGAATCTTTTGATGATGTTATGGTCTGTAGATAATGAGATTTGCAAAGCATTTGTAATTTGACGTTGATGAACATTGTCTTTAAAGTTTTCTACAATCGATTGGAGAGCCTCTGCCCATCTTTACTTCTGAGAGACTCTGTCTCTCTAAGACATCCTTATAGCTAATCATGTTACACACCTGATATCAATTAGATTCATTAGTTGCTAGATGTTCTCCCAATTGAATCCTTATAAATTTTCTTGCTTTTTCAGCCATTTGTTGCCCCCGTGCCAACTTTTTTGGGACCTGTAGCAGGCATTAAATTTGAAATGTGCTCATTTAGTGGATAACGGTGTACAATTTCCAGCTTGAACATTTGTTATGTTATCTATGTTCTGTTGTGAATAAAATATTGGTTCATGTGATTTGAAAGTCTTTTAGTTTTCATTTTATTCAACTTTAAAGAACGTCCCAACTTTTCAGGAATTCGGGTTGTACAAAACTTGAACCCATTTCTTCATGAATTCTTCGTACATGAATGAAATGAATTCAGGATACTCTACAAACATTCTAGCACTGGGAATCCAGAATATTGTAATGAAGCTATCAGTGGATAAAAGATTTCTATAAGTGATGCAATAACTGGCTCTGTGAGACGAAGCATAGTGACGGAGGGTATAACGCCTCTTACCTGGCTGCCTTCTCTCTGCCAAAATATGGCTGGCTGTGGGTTGCCCATCGCCTCACACTGAAATGTGACAGTTCGTCCCACGCCCACTACCTGGTTGCGGGGCCGAATGACAAATGTAGGGGGCACTACACAATGCAAAACAACACAACGCAATGTAAATACCAAAATTAATAATACATTCACAAGAGAATCCCATTGAAAGTATAACATTAGATCAGAAAAAAGGAGAAAAATCACTTTTACCTTTTTTTTATTCAGAAACATTATTGATTTACCAATTAGTGTGATCAGAGCTGTTTCTGCTCAGAGCAGCTCAGTGTCTGACATATTATGGAAGATGGAGGATGATGATGATGATGATAGAATTATGCAGTGACCACTTCCTGTCACTAGCTTTAGAGTAGATGGGTGGAGGATGATAACTTACCAGACATAACTAAAAGAGAGAAGAGAAACAGAAAAAAAACACACCATATATAACACACATTATGAATTCGAAAACATGTCAAGGAAATTAATAGTGAATAGCAATATATGCTGTTGTATACTGTTTGTTACACAGACACACATTTATACATATGTGACCAGGCCCGTATTAAGACAACGTGGTGGCCCTGGGCACTAAACCTCACCGGGGGGGGTTGTGTTGCGGCGACGGTAAAATCTGTCTTGTGGTGCCCCCCCGCTGGTTGGTGCCCCTGGGCACCGGGCCGCTGGCCTGTATGGTTAATCTGGCCCTGTATGTAAGCCGTGCTGGTAAAATGAGTTGGAATGCGCATAGGCTAATTATGAGCTAAGAGGCAAAACATGGTTTCGGTCAAAATGAGATTTTATCAAAAATGAGTCCATAAAGCCCTCATTTATTGATCCCCATGATAAAACAGCAAGAAAAGCATCCCAAACTACTTTTATTTTAAGGTTTTGTTCATGATGTTCATTCGTATATCTTCATTAATTAGTCCTTTGTCATAATATTCCATGATAAATCCGTGTATTTCACCGCGCACTCATGGCGAGATGGGGAACTCCCCCTACCCATGTTTAGTATCGTTGTGAAGCGTAGCTCCTCTACTTTCTGATAACACACATGGAATTCCTGATGACGCTTTTATGAACCAATGGAAAGCGAGTTTCCAAAGCCCATTAGACGTGGTCGACTTGGATGTAACTCGGTCATGTTTTGTCCAATTTCAACAAACCTTGCCTCATTTTGAAGGTCTTTAGATGGACAATGTGGAAGTATCAATAACTCACTTTTGCAAATTTCCTCATTCCGACTCATTATGCCAGCACGGGTCACATACATGCTACTGGAGTCACCAACAAGGACAAGTACTTATGTATGGAAACAAAGAAGAGACAAAGATCTGAAGTGTAAAATCCATTAAAATCTTAATAATGAATTATAAACATAACTGAATTCAGAAATAATAATATTTGTACAACAGCATATATCATTCTTTTATCCTGGTCAGGGCTGAAGTGGAACTGGAGCCTGGGAAGGCTAGGTGCAAGGCAGAAACCCATGCTGGATCGGATACAAGATGGGATGCAAGGCACCACACACACTCATTCGCAATTTGGTGTAGCCAATGTACCTACTGGCATGTTTTAAGAAGTGAGAGGAAACCAGCGAACCCCAAAGGAAACCCAAATGGACTAAGAAAGACCATAAATCCTGGACCCGTGATGCACCAATGCTATGTACTGCGCCAGAATTCTAGCCAACATACACAGTATATCCTGCATTATAAATTCATGAAATGATAACATCTGTACTATTTAGCTTTGATTTAACCTCCTTGAAATCAAATTAATTTTAATTCAATGTTTACATATTCACATTGCTTTACAGTGCTCACAAATTCAGATTCAATAATTCATTCATCATGTACCATTCAGCATCTCTCTCCATAAATTACACCAAGGACGCTGAAGTCACGTTTACCCATCTGAACAGATCACGACTTGTACTACTGCAACTGCCCAGCATGGGCAATGTCCTTTCTACTATCCTGCGACTCTGGAATGTTGATGCAAGTACTACGTGTGAAACCTCGACATCCCATCTGCACAAACAGCACTGGTGATGTCGCGAGCCTATAGGGGTGACAGATCATGAGTGAGATCTTTGTTGTTGTTGGCCTGAAACCCTCAGCCCTCCCTATGTAGACATATTTTTAAAGCGGACCATTTGATTAATATGCGAACAGCAGACATCAAACAAGCCAATGCCGTGCTCCCAGAGTGCACTGCAGCAGGAAAGCGGACATTCCATTACTCGCTCCGAGCCTTATTACTTCTGCAATTAGTCAAGAGGGTGTCGTAAGCCAGACTACTCTCATAGCCAGACTCTTGATCTGGTACAATGTATGGTTAAGACACATAGTGTATACAGCACTTCTACTTCAAGCAAAATAAAGGAATGTCTGGGATCAGATGTGTTGATCTGGACATTCTGTGAGACTATAAGAGCACATAAAGGACATCTTAATAGATGGTAAACTCAGACGTGACAAAGAAATCATGCATTAAAAAATGTGTTAAAATGGCACAATAAGCAAGCAGGGCTTCAGTGGCACTTCCCTGGTTTATATTGTTCACGCTGGAACTGCGGCATGTGATCCGTGATGTGTAAAGTATGTTTATTGAAATAAGTGAGGCCTGAGGCATGAATTTCTCTGGCAGCTTTATAGAGTGAGCCGGAGGGGGTGCCGGGAGGACAGACGAAGTTTTGTCTCCTCTGGCGAACACGAGGTGAAGGTGGTACGGTGGATAAAGGCCTTGTGTCGGAGGGTGGGTGTTAGAGGGAAACCGCAAGACAAGGCACAGGTTGTTCAGGCCACTATGAGACCCAATGGACCTGTGTTGCATTGGAAGGTGTGAAAAGCTTTGGCTGAGAGCAGGCTCGAGTTACGACCCCGTCTCACCCCGGGGGCGTGTTTGGGCAGAGTTATGACACCCAAGTGAGGACATAAAGGCACAGGCAGAAGGGCTGCATGTGAGTATATAGTGTGTAAATTCCCTTCCTGTTGGCTAGTTCATTTCCTTTAACGATACTTTTCCAGTTGGACTACAAGCATTCCTTCTCTCACAGACTCATAAATATATATACATACACACAGTAACTAGCCAAAACTAGTCTTAGAACATGAAACTGTCACTAATGTTGTTTTAATGGACCGAGATTGGCAATGTTGCGCTCTCACCCGGGTCACAAAAATCTCAGCCCAGCAGACGGGAGCACTTTAATCAGAGTGGTGCCTGAAGAATAATTATGGCAGGCGTAAAAGACGTGAGAGGGGTTTTTTTCACACCACAGTGAGTGAGGTGATGGAAAACCAGAAAGCAGAGAGGAACGCGGGGATATTTGGAAGAAAAACATCTGCCCCGGTTCTGTGCTGCTCGTCGGTGGATGGTTCGGATTTCCAGCGCTGATTGGCGGCAACCGTGACTGAGGGTAGTGGAGGAAAGCTCTGTTTCTATGCCTTCCTGCTCCAATCAGGCTGAACGAAAGCTTCTGGGTGTTTATTTTACAAAGGCAAGAAATGTAGCAATATCCAAATGGCAGGGTCGCTTCGGTATGAACAGCGACGGAATCTAATCAAAGTACATGGAAAAACAATTATTCTAACTGCATTACACTGCGCCAGCCTTTATGGATCATACAGAGAGCAAACTTAATATGACGTGTGCTAAACAAATGGTAGTCTTTCATTATCAACTTTGCAATGAATTACAGACAATCTGATGCACCCTATATTTAATTATACGAGGACTATAAAATTAAATCTGAAGTCACAGGAGCTTTGAGCTCTCTCTCTCTCTAAACACACATACACACCCACACACATGCACATAAAGGCACTGTAATCTTCATCATCTCTAGCTGCATGTATCACTCCAAATGAGATAATCATTGCTGTTTGTCAGACAGCAGCGTTGTTATGTCTGTTTCCTCCAGGCTATGCTTTCTTCTCTTTGCCCTCGCCCTCATCTTGCTGTCTCGTTCCTCTGTTACTAAGTATCTGAGTGAAGCAGGGGGAAAATACACTGAAAATAAAGCTGCGGGGCGTTTGGATGGCAGCTCGTGCAATCAGACTCATTGTCCATCCTTCCTTCTTTTCTTTCTCTCCAAAGCTTTCGCTCTCGCCACTTTGCTGCTTCCCAGGTCTGGAATTAGGCTGTGTAATTGGAAACATGCTATTTCCCCAGCATGGGACTGGGGCTTGTCTTTAATTAGGCCATCCTCCCTCCATGTGTCTTTGGCTGGGTGTCATTGGGGCAGAGGGCCGGAGGAGGTGGAGGAAGAAGAAAAAGAGGAGGCGGTTGGGGGTGACAGCTCGGCTCTCCAGCTCGTTTCCTCTCTTCAAAGAGGAGCAGACAGATCTGCTAACGTGTCCCTCTCCTGCCCACGCTCTCCTGGAGGATCACAGGCATGCTGCAATGGTCTTTGCCACTAAAACCCACTTCCCGTGACCTCTAGTGACACAGCATCCTGCAGCTATGGGTTCAAAGCTATTGTGGGCTTTCTGTGGATACACAAGTTACCAGTCACCAGGCTGTGGGGAGACTGCTCTTTAACAAGTGAATCAGTGAAGTAAAATGATTTCCGGCGCAGCAAGCTTTCTGGAACAACGCACATGCAAGAACATCTCAAGAGCTCCAAATATGTTTAACCAGCACTACTATCCATGCCAGCAAATCACCCATTTTCAGTCTTGTCATACTTCATACAAGGCAGATTTGATAACGCAGTCACATGAATATCTAAAAATGTTCTGAAAATGTTCTGTGTGGAGGACAACCTTGTTCGGTGTTACAGGAAGAGCTGTCATTCTTTTCACGAAAGGCTTCATTTTAGGTTAATTGCGTGGATACAAATAAATTTGAAACCAGAAAAAATGCACTTCTTAGAAAATACATGGTGTAAAAAATAGTGCTAATATAAAAGCATATGACATGTCTTTATGTTTAAGTTTAAAATTAGACCGATTTCAGCCGAGTTAACGATTTTGGGTTCCCAGAACGTTCGGGGAACGTTATTTTTTGGTTTCAGGAACATTCCATGAAAGTTTGTTTGGTTGTCCTATGGTTAGCCTGGAAATTTTAATTTTACCTAAATATAATGTTAGTTTTTTGTTGCATGTTTCGGTTTATGGACCATTCCCGTTTGGCTGTATTAATGGTGCGCTAACATTAAGCTGGAGAAGCCATTCTCTAAATACTGGCTGAAGGTTTTTGGAACTCTAAGCTATGAACTATGGCAGCAAAATAAAAGTGACAGCACCATGCATGCACAACAATCCACCCCTTGTTCCATCAAATCCAAATGTTGGTTAACAGGTTCAAGTAAAACACTTGAAGAAAAGCTTTGTTTTATTTAAAAATAGCCCATGATGCAGATCCCGGCTTGTCTTTCCTCCCCTCTCCTGCCTACGCATTGGTCTGTCAAAAATGTTGTGGGCTGTGCTGAGAGGTTGGGAACCCCTGCACTAAAATCCTGCTAGCTGAGTACAGCAAGCACAAAGACAAAACCAGTGCTTCCAAACTTCGTTACAATTTTTAACCCTTATAAGCTGATTACAAACTGTGTTCATAAAAGTCATTTCAGTTAGCATTAAATGGAGCTATGAGGACATGAGGTCATGCGGTGGCAATGTCATGTCAGAGATTGAGTGATGAAGGAGACTGGCCCAGGAACAGCTGAGTTTTGGTTTATTTTTCCTGCCCATGCAGGTTCGACTGTGCAGCTACCTCCATGTGCTGTGGCAGGTGTGTTGGGGGTTGAATGGCATGTGTGTGTGTGTGTGTGTGTGTGTATGTGTGTGTGTGTGTGGATTCTCACCATGCACAGTCAGCGTAGCGGAAGCCTCAGCCTTGCCCACCATGTTTTCGGCTAGGCAGCTGTAGGAGCCCACGTCAGCCGGAGTTACACGTCGCAAGCTCAGAGTGTGGTCTTCAAGGATCTCGTACCTGTAAAGAGAAAGCAAGGTGTGGTGAAGCAAATCTAAAAAATATACACAAAAACACAGCTGAAAAGCTTTTCAAATGCTAAATCATGTTTCTGTCATCTACCCAAGTTAGTCAACATGCATTAACATACATGCACATCCCCTCTAGAGCCACCGCGCTGTATGTTTGTTACCCATTCAACTCACAAAGGGCGTAGGATAATTAGCTGTTAAAGCTGAATTGGGCGTGCTCAAGCATAAAAAAAAAATGTTAAAACTTGTTGAGTAAGCGCATTAGCACTCGTTCACATTCTGACCTGCCTTTACGAGCACATGATAGGATCGGGGAGATCCAGGCTGCCCAAGACAATGAAGCCTTACCTCCCCTTGGGTAATTCTCCGTCCTCCTTCTTCCAGCGGACGGTGGGAAAAGGATCTCCGCGAGCCTCACAGCGAAATTCCACACTCTCCTCAGCCAGCACTACCACACTGGTGGGCTTCCTCGTGAAGCTGGGCCTCTCTGCAAAACACAAGCATAACTGTTTTGTAGTTTGAGAATAGCAGTGATTATCTTGAACATGATGAATGGGAAGAAGCATTGTAAAAAATAAATAAATAAATATATATATATATATTATGTGAGACTAATACCCGTCTACTGAATCTGTAGCATATGTGTGATTCCCATTAACCAGAATCTCAGCACATTTTCCTGTACTGAGAAAAAAGACAATCAATTTATGCAAAGCTCACTGTTAATGGAAGACTAAGGGGGGTTGTAGTGTTAGTTTATGCAAAAATTTGTTTTGGTATCACATTTTCAAGAATTCTAAAGTGACAAATTAAAGGGAAAAAATGGCGGCTCTGTTACGCTGTAAAGGGCATCAAGTTTTTGCTGGCATGGTTAGGGCAATACATTAGCATTATTTGGCAGACACCCTTATCAGAGTGACTTACATTCATCTCATTTGCACAACTGAGAAGTTGAGGGTTAAGGGCCTTGCTCAAGGGCCCAGCAGGGGCAGCTTGGCAGTGCTTGGATTTGAACTCCCGACCTTCTGATCAGCACCACAACATATTAAGGTGAGCTACCACTGTCCCACGACATTGCTGAAGACCTTTTTGGGTTTTTTCTTTTTGTTAAACAGATTTTCCTATCATCATTATTTATTATTGTAAATATTTTATTTGTAACATTTAACTTGCTTAACTAAGTTTGTCTGAAAATGGAATTAATGCACTGTAGATTTTCCCATTATTGTTGGTCCCCAGGAAATAATTACCAATATGTACATACAAAACACTAATAATAATAATAAAGGATTGTCTCTGGCTTTTGCACTGCTCCGCACTAGTTTTAAATTAGCGTTCTAAAGTCAGGTATCTTAAACATTTATTGAAGGATATCAAAAAGTGTCCTAAGACTAACAATGCGAATGAGCTTTAGCTAAACAGGTTCTGTGTGCTTGTCTCATGATAGTACATGCCTTGTGCCCTGGATGATTATTTAGGTGAGAAAATGCTTAAGTGCTCATGTAATCCAGCCATTTCCATCAAAAGGAAAGTAAAGTATGAAAACATAATTAAGAACAAATGAAAAATTCACACTTTAATCCTTTTAAGGCTTGTCTGCCCACGTATTCCCAGGCACTCCTGAGAGCCTCCAATCTGTTGCTTCAATCAGCAGCATTATTCTATTAGCACTAAATGTTTTTACTTGCTTTTCTAATTGTGTGCATGCTGGCTCCAGGCCCAGCTGATCACGTGATAAGGTGTCTAGGCAGACAGGAAATGCATTCAGTTAGGGGAGATGGATAAAATGAGAAATGAAGGGGAGGAGAGCTAGGGGGACAGTGAGGGCCAGAGCAAGAGAGCACAGCTGGTCTGGACCTGGACAGGCAAAGAGACTAAAACACAGGGATCAAAAGGTTGAGTGAATAAAGAGAGAGGGAACTGAGGAACACCTGTATAAGGAGGTCCGTTATTACGTAGCTAAAACCTTTCAATTTGCCAAACATATAAGAGGGACTGTCCCATACTACAGCCACAGCTCAGGAAGATTTAGGCACATGAGAATGAACGGCTAAAGCCAGAATACAGGTGTGCTTACCTAAAACAGTCAGCTCAGCAGTCTCACTCTCCCGTTCTCCCACCATGTTGGTTCCCACACAGATGTATTTCCCAGCATCACTCTTCCTTGCATTAGTAATCATCAGCTTTCCACCTCGGATCTGAAAAACAAGATCGACAGAGGTATTAATTAACAGTGCAAACCGCTGGAAATGTTTGTTGATTTCTTTCCCCACCTACTGCTGCTACTAATGCTAGCCCTACTACTAATTATAATAAGAATTTAAAAAAAATGTATACGAATAAGAAACAAGTGTGTTGCATAAATGGTGCTCGACCCAATAATAATAATAATAATAATAATAATAATACACTAATTACTATTATTATTATTATTTTATTCTTATAACATTTCTATAATATATAGTTTTATTATAGCATAATATTTAATATTCCAGTTTCAATAACACAAAGAGGATCACAATGCTTGAGAACATACGCAACGTAGCCGACAATTTCAGCAATCCCAAATTATTTGGGAAAAAAAAGTTAACAGACAACGTTATTAAAATTAAAGTAATTGACGAGAAGGAAACAGAAGAGCAAGAGAGAACGAAATTAAAGGTTAGGTAATTGAAATGCCCGAGTTTTGAAATTAATTTTAAAGATTAAAAAAAAAAAAAAGTATGTAGGAGTAGCTGACTGTTAGGGGATTTTGTTTAATTTGAATTCTAATCTAAATTTAATTAAACGTCTTTCATTTTTAGTAAGGAAAGGATAAAGTAGAATAGATACAGAGAAATTACGGCTTAGTCCTGAGGTGCCATTTCATTCTTCTTCCCCCATTACACTTCTTCTGGTGATGTATGATTCATAAAGATAAGAAAAGAATATTACAAAAAATTTTGCAAAAATGTGCATTGTTGGTTGTTTGCCTCACTGTTCTCTGAATATTGCCATCAGCCTTAGCACTTGCACATAAAACCCATATAGATCAACTACTAATTTAGCTGAGTTTAAGAAAATATCCCAGACTAAATTCTTCTAATAGCGCTATTCGGTCGTAATCGTAAATTTGTGTAATTAAACATAATTATCGCTTCTTAACAAATACATATAATGTACATATTTTAACATATCAGTGTGACACACTGAGAGACAGCACCTGAATGCAATGTTTAAAACATCCAAAATTAGTTTTAGGACTCCATTACATCTCTTATAAATAAAGTAGTGACGCAACTACACAACCAGCCAAGAGACAGCTGAGCGGCCAAGTGTCCAATTACTTATGTTTCCCTGAAATGATCCCCTGAAATTAACCTCACAGCCGTTGTTTAGTTCACATTCAAAGTACAGGAAAATAGAGCCAAAATAACATTGTATCACTGACCAAATGCTAATGAACTGCACTGCGGAAATGGGTTGAGTAAAAAGTATCAGATGACCGATGCCACATAATCAGTGACTGTTCACTTAACAAAAGTGCTCTACATTTACAGTAAACTAGGGTTTTCCAAATTGGGCCCCAGGGACTCCATATTTTTGCTTTCTCCCAGCTCTCAACACACTGGTACCTGGTATTCAGTTTCCTTAAATGCTTTGTTAGATGTGTTGGGAGCTTGGACAATGCAGAATTGTGGACCATCTGGGCTCCCCAAGGATCAGTTTGAGGGGAAAAACTGCAGTATACTAAAGAGTCTGGCAAATATCAAGCACTACTTTAAATCTTTAAGGCAATCGAAGCTTTAGCGGCTGTTGAAACTGACATAGTTAGCTATTAGTCCTCAGTAAAAAGCCTTAACAAAAACCATCCCTCAACATAAATGACCAAATTCAACACCATTTCTACTTGTTTCTTTTGTCCTAAAGCACAACATTCCAAGAGACCCCATCGATACACATGAGTGAATCTAAAGTGTTGTGCATTTGTTTAGCCATAATTAACAGCAGTATAAACAGAAGTACTAGAAAGCTGGGGAGGGTTTGGAGAGCACTCGAGCATGTCCAAAAACAAGTGGAGACCTCATCCCACAGGTCTGGGCTCTTATGAATGTGAATGTCTGGGAGAGGTCTCAGTCAGAGCTAATCGCCTGGTGGGCAGATTTATAGCAGCTTGCTTGACTGCCCCTCAGGCCAGAGTTGGGGGATGCCTGAGGCCTGACCTCCACGCTCCACAAACTGACATTCCTCAAGCTCGTAAAAGGCACTTGTGTGCTTTAGTGGAGGCCACAAAGGCACCCTAGAGGAGGAGAGAGTTTCAAAGACGCTCAGTTCTTTAGTGAGAGCTAGGCTCAGCCCTGCTGGGAGAGAAGGGTTTGAAGTGTCATCGCGTTACCGCTTTTTTGACAAGAGCTGGGGCCTTAGTGGTGCTGAATCGAGAACGACAGCTCTCGGGTTATATGTGGGTGTGTTGGCGTTTCAAGAAACCAGACTGTGGGAATTCTAGAGGTACATCGAACGTTACTTGGTGATACTATGTAGAATGTACACAAACAACAATCAACGCACACTACCAAAACACTTTAAATACACATCAGTGCATGAACTGTCACTATATGTTTCTTTAAAAATGCTACATTAATACTTTATTAAGATTATACCCAGAAAACCCTGACTGTAAGAGAACAACAGTCTAAACGAGACATTGAGGAGAACATCTGGAACGAGGGAACAAAGCTCAAGCTCTTTGAAGAATAATCGTCTGATGCTGTCACATTCTGGACACAACAGATGACGAGATAATGTACAGGACAGAAGCAATCACTCCTTCACCTCCTCACCCTCCTTCCTGTCTTCTTCTGTTCCTCTTCGCTAGTTTTTATTTTGTTTTACTTCTTGCTGTCCAACGATATACTCTAACCAACAAATGCAGCCCATGGGAAAGAGACAGTGAGCATGCTAACGTCATTTTGGGATAGGCATTACTTGAAGATGCTCTGTGTTGGGTCTGTGGCTCATATTAAGTCATCTTAGCATCTTTCATAATACAAAACATGTCACTTGATCTTTAGGTATATCCTTTGCAAAATCTTTGAAAATACATGAATATAAATAAAACAAGAGATTATAGTAGAGTGCACTTAAATAAATCAACACCTTTTAGAGATCTACATTGTTTGCAAGTCCTACGGTCAAACCGTCTTGTGGGACTAATAAAGGATTATCTTATCTTATCTTAATGGTAATACAGTGCATGCTGTCACGTCAGAATACATTATAACTAATTCATATTTTCGTCTGCCTCTATGTGATGTACAGTTGATCCTCTCCTCTACGGACACCGCATTAATGGATATTGGATGCAACGGACAAAATCCGCTGGTCTGAATACATAATCCATTAGCCAGAATGTCCGGTACGAAAGTTTAAAAATCCCGGGTGTTGCGAACTGAGTCCAGTAGTTCAGCAATTGTCCGCTAGGCGGCCGTGGCGTGCGTGCTACTAGTTGCTTACAAGCGTTGGTTGAGCTGTGGTTGTTGTGAAGCTACACTGTTTTTTTGATGATTATTTGGTGTTTTTCACCTCAATGTTTTCTCAGTGTCCTTACCTATTTGTGTTGGTCGATACTGCTTGTCATGTGTACAGTACTTGGGTAGCACTTTTATGGACCTTAGTGGTGTTTTTCCTTGTATTTCCATTATTTTGTCCCCTCACACTAAAACACTTCACATCACAGGACTATTCAAGTCAACGGACAACCTCTTCCCTCAATTAGTCCGTTAATGCGAGAACCAACTGTATACATTTACAATATATGTGCTCTTATTTGGGTCAGAAATTGCAATGGTCTTTTTTATGGAGAAACCAGATTCCAGGTCAGAAACAATGGTCTGGGGTTTGTTACTGTATCCATATTGTTTTAAATCTCTGGAAGCTCTCAAACCTGCCTCAAGTAAAAAGCTGTATTGTCTGGGGGGAAAAAACCTAGCTAGCTAGGTATTTCTCCATCTCTTCCTTTTTTTCTCTTACCCAGTCCACTTTCCCTCTTTTTATATAAACAATTTGTAGCAAAATCCCATTAAAGCTGTTTGCTACCTTCGAGATAAAGTTGTGTTTTGCTAGAAGGGCTCATTTTCTCTGAGAGAGATATAGCTGACTAGCTAATTCTCTTTTTTGTCTCTGTGAGTGCGTCAAGTTAGATGTAAGAGCCTTAGCTTTTGTATACTGGGCACTACTTCAGGTCATCCCTTCAGATTTTCTACACTGGAAAACCTATTTCTATTTTATCTCCATGATAGCCAGCAAAATCAGGGCCGATCTAAATGAAACCCCCAAAGCCGTCACATGCTTGGGGAGCTTCTTGATGGCAGGTGTGTGTTTAAGAGAAGAAGAAAATGAGATAGCCACTAACACCACCCTTTGGCTTCCTTTGGACTTTAACATAAGATGTATTTCTTAGAGGTTGTATCAGACAAGGATAAGACCAGCAATTTTCAGCACGCACTCACACTGGGGGAATCAGTGGTCAGTGTAGAGAGGCTACAGGGAAATCATCAAAATGGAATGGAAACCCCAGTCCTCATCATAAGAATGAATCCCAAGAGCACGGGGCACCAAAAAAATCAGCCGTCTACTGGGATAAAAGCAAGAACAGATAAAAGAGTCCAGGCTAGTCCTATGGTGACAAAGGGGAGAGAGAGAGAGAGAGAGAGAGAGAGAGAGAGAGAGAGAGAGAGAGAGAGAGGTCTCTCTAGTGATATCCATGACTGAGTACAAAAAAGTGGCAAGAACAAGCAAAATGGAAATTTTCTTTGTTTCGATGCAAACCCCAGATCCTACCCCAAAACACCTCATTTTTCATGTCACACACAGAAGCAGTGCGTCCATCAATCTTTCCCTGAGGATGAGAGGACCTGTCAGGCAAATGTCCTTAAGACATATTCCATCTACAATAAATCACTTTATGCCTATTTATTTAAAGATTGGTTTATGCACTAGCCTCTGTTAATCATGGTAGGGGTCTTCCTCGATCACTGTATTTGATCTGGCAGAAAAAAGGCTAGGAGTTAGGCATTTGGTTTACACACACACACACACACACACACACACACACACACACACACACACACACACACACACACACACACACAC
>JAQLOM010000009.1:13352072-13363362 GCA_030068315.1 Chrysichthys thysi | reverse complement strand
AAGGGAAATGACATTTACAATTGTATTTACATATTTATTTACATTAGGATTTAATGTACTTACCTATTTATGTTGGTTGTTATGCTCCTTTCATGTGTCCAGTACTTAGGTAGCACTTTTATGGACCTTAGTGGTGTTTTTCCTTAGATTTCCACTATTTTAAACCCCCTCAAAACACTTCACATCATCGGACTATTTAAGTCAACGTACAACCTCTCCCCCAATTAGTCCGTTAATGCGAGGATCAACTGTACATACAATTTCTGGAAAACTGATACCCTGCACTGGCCATATAAAATAACCCTACTGATCTTGATTTTCAACATCAAAATGAAGAAAAATATTCTTATAATATAAAGTCTTTTAATACCCTCCAATAACACTCTAGCGTTGAAATGTTTCATTTCCAAGTATTTCAATTATTGCCCTTTAAAGGGTTAAAGTGTGAGAAGAAAGTGTTCAGATTTCCACCAAACGGAAGCTAGTGATCTAATAGAAAATGTATTTCTCTGTAGACTTGGTAAACCTGATGTTGTAACCCAAGGCAGCGGAAAGAATTAAAAAAAATATTTTGTTAACAAAGCCTCTGAATTCAGAAACCAAAGGCATTCATATGAAGTTCATTGTGTTCACATCCACATATTGCTCAACCTTCTCTCAGGTAATCAATAGAAGAGCCTGGATATATATATACAACTTCAAGACACAGCATGAAACGTTTCCGTCTTTGTCCTTATTTCTAAGAAAGTGCATTCTCAGTCAAATAAAGCGAACAGGTTGGGCCAGTATTATAAATCCATTAGCAAATAAACTGCAACTTCACGGCAGGAGCTAGTATTTGGCGCTCTTAGTAAAACCCTTATATACTTTGGAAATAAATGTGCCATGTTCCATTTCATCCCTACTAACTCAACATTAAATAAGCTGTCCTCACATATTCGCATTCATAATGTTGATGCTCATTGGTTATATGCTAACATACTCTTTGTGAGCAGTAATCAAGACCATAATGAATGCAGCATGCTTATTCAACAGTATCTTTCTGTCTGGATGACGGGTCTTTTGTCAAAACAGGAATAAACAAGAAAAAGAGAGGGAGAAGAAACGAAAAAACAAACCGCATTACACTCCCTTATATGCCAGTACTGTCAACAGTAATGTGTTTTGTGCACTGGATAACCTTATTTACATGCTAAGACAGAGGCACATACCACCAAAAGACAAGCCAAGGAGTGTTTTACCAACAAAACCATCCTAACACGTTTACCCTTTCACTATACTTCTCATCTCCAGCATTAAAACTGTTGTAAGCATTTTTTTGCTTGTTAATATCATTACTAAAATACAAGATCACCTTTACGTGATAACTCAGCGGACCTTACCTGGCTTCTAATTACCCGATTTTTGGTTGTTTAATGCTTTAGAGGCACAAAGAAATACTCAATTCAAAATTTCAAGACTAGAGAGTTATTGGAGGATATTAACAGACCTTATACAGTGGAACCTCGGTTTTTGTCGGTAATCCGTCCGAAAACAATCGGCGAAATCCGAAACTGATGAAAACCGAGCCAGTAATTTCCATATGAATCAATGTAAATCCAATTAATTCATTCTAGAGACTCCAAAATACATACAAAAATAAACACAAAATAAACACATTACACCGAATATGTACTGTATACGCAGTAATCATTTATATGTACTTGTAGTATCAGCACTCGCAATCAATAAAAAAATCCCCAAAACACTGGAAAACAAAGGAATTGTTTGGCTAGACGTGTGGGTCATGCTCACACAACGAGAAACAACGCCACTCTGAGCAGGAGAACGCGTGGGTCACCCTTTGTTTATTCGTTGTTTTCGCAAAATCACCAGACGAAATCCGAGGCAACCGACGAATACCGAGACAAATATTTTGCCGAAAAAGTCAACGAAAACGAAACCGACGAAAACCGAAGTCAACGAAAACCGAGGTACCACTGTATTACAAGAATTCTTTTCATTTTTATGTTGAAAATCAAGGCCAATAGAGTTCCCATATATGGTACCATTCGCCCAAGAAAGAGTTAAAGGGTTTTGATTATTGTTGTGCCGTCTTGTTTCGGTTATCATCCAAAATTTTAACATTATTATACACACAGTATTATTAGCTAGCTAGCATTATCTAGACTGAAAACAGTAGACGAGTCCCTTTTCATCCCTGAATCAGATAGATGGTCCTAACATTGCTCCTAGCAATCATAATGCTTATGTCACATTTCATGATTATTTAAACGTGTGGAATTTCCCCTCAAACAGCTGAATCTGTTTTATGGATGCAATGTCTTCTTCTGTACCAAAGGTCAATTTCTTGACCTACTCCAATATTCCCCGAGTAGTTATAGCAACACTGAGCACATTGTAGCTGAACAAATATCATTTTGCTCTGCCCAGTACACCTCTCAACTCCTACTGTAAACCAGACTATACTGTCGATCCTCTCATCTATGGACACCGCATTAATGGATATCGGACGCAACGGAAAAAATCTGCTGGTCTGAATACATAATCCATTAGCCAGAATGTCCGGTATGAAAGTTTAAAAATCCCGGGTTTTGAGTTCTGTAGTTCAGCAATTGTCCACTAGGTGGCGGTGGCGTGCGTGCTACTAGTTGTTTACAAGCGTCGCTGAGTTGTGGTCATTGTGAAGCTATACTCTTTCTTCGGCGATTATTTGGTATTTTTCACTGTTTTTCTGCCATCATTATGCCACCCAAAGATAATGTAAATACAATTGTATTTACATATTCATTTACATTAGTATTTAATGTACTTACCTATTTATGTTGGTCTTTATGCTGCTTGTCATGTGTCCAGTACTTAGGTAGCACTTTTATGGACCTTAGTGGTGTTTTTTCATTGTATTTCCACTATTTTAACACCCCCCCACACACACACCCTTCACATCATTGGATGATTCACATCAATGGACAACCTCTCCCCCCAGTTAGTCCGTTAATGAGAGGATCGACTGTACAGTAGATTTGCTTTCTCTCAGGCTGGACTGAAGTTCATCAGAATCGTGTTCGAGCTGCAGCATTGTGTGTTCATCAGTTAAAATCCTGTTTAAATGCTGCAAAAGAGGCTGTTTGCTCTCTCACATAAAGCCACTTAATAATGCACTATACTCACATAGGCTGTAATTGAGCCAGTGTGAGAATGCACATGATTTCAGGGTGTCAAGCAGCTGCTGCAGGTGTGGGTGAGTGTGTCTCTATGAGCGTGAGTGTGTGTGTCTGTGTGTATGTGTCTAGACAGATGCTGCCAATCTGCGCTGTTCTAATTTTTCACCAACGTTTAACGATTTTCACTTGATTTATTGCACGTCTCATATTCTCGCACACAAACATCTCACTGCGGTTCTCTGTGTCTGCCGTTTTGGCGTCTTTAAGCTCTCCTTAACTTCAATAAGCCGCACAACTTTTCTCAACTTAAATGCGTCTCGATTGCCCCTCATTTCTTTCGATTTTTCTCCTCCTAATTTCCTCCCTACGCTTCATACCAGCTCCCTCTCCCCATTCTCTGATTCTGTAATCTCTCTCTCTCTCTCTCTCTCTCGCTCTTCCATGCTCCCCCACTTTCCACCACCATCCTCTGGATTCCTCTGCAAACCACACAGCTGCTTCATGTGAGCTTGATGACTTCTCCTCTGTCTTTTCCCTCTCACTGCGTCTCGCTCTCCTGCCCCACGGCACGGCACTTTTAGGTCATTTTCAGTTAACGACAAATTAATGCAGCCAGACAGATGGCTCTCACTATATATAAATCAGGCCAACAGCTCTAATGTTTATATAAATGTGGTTTCAAGGAAGAGCCCGAATAACGACTGCACAAAATTCCCCAGTTTACAGAGAGGACATTTTGAAAGTAGCAATTATAAATGGACAGAAAAGCCAACAGTATGAACCGCAAGAGTAACTCAGTCCGGCCAAAGCCAAGGACAGAGACAGGCGGGTGGGTGGCTTGGCATATCAATCGCGCATTATACTGATCGAATGAAACACATATGAAAGTGAGATAAACATCTAAAAAGAGTGTGTAAAAGAGTTCAGGCTAAATAAACACCACTCTTCCATAGTTTCTTGTTAAGAAGCTCTGCAATCTAGCACAGGAGTATGCTAGTAAGGGTTATCACTCAAAAATACGCCAAAAAACACAGAAGATGACTCAAGTGACATAGAAATGCGGAATAATTTGCACAGGTGTGTTGAGCTCCCTGATATTAACAGGCATTGTCTGACATTATCATACTGGTGTCAAACTACATAAATTCAGCCTGATACTGACATGGTTTTGTCATGGCTGACAAATTTCCAGTGTTGAGTCCATATATAAACATTGGAGGCAACGATCAAAGCCTTATAGTGTGACATCATCAAAGAACAGCCATGTTCTCACGACACCCCAACAAAAAAGTCTAGCACGTTCGTCCGTCCGACTTCTGCCGCTTAATTCTGTACAGGGTCGCAGGGGGAAAGCTGACCCCAATCCCAACTGACATCAGGCGAGAGGCAGGACACACCCTGGGCGGGTCACCAATTCACTGCAGGGTGACACACAGAGACAGACAACCATTTACACCTACGGCCAATTTAGACAAACACTGTGCATGTCGTTGGACTGTAGGAGGAAACCAGAGTACCCAGAGGAAACCCACACAAACACGGGGACAACAAAGGCACCCGTGCTGAACCTGGGGCTCAAACCCAGGACCTTCTCGCTGTGAGGCGATAGTCCTAACCACTCAGCCACCATGCTGCCCCTAAGTCTAGCATGTCAGAAATGTTTTCTTTCTTGCACAGATTGACAACTTCTACCACTGCTACAACGTGTTCCTGGACATTCCTTCTGTAGCCATGATTGACAATTTTTCGATCGTCCTCCAATGACTGGTTGGGGTCAAACTTGTAGTGTGGCGAGTCTCCCAACCAAGACAGGGCAAGAAATTATGGCACTAATCGGACATGGTGACCATCGACAAAAATATAATGTAGGCTGATCCTGGCATAATATGAAATAAAATTTATGAGTGTCTGTTTTATTTAGAGAACATTAGACAAGTATATAATTAACATTGGTTAGGTGTATGTATTAGGCATACCACCAGAAAAAATTTGCCTGAAAGAGATGATTAAATAGGCCCATATATCTTTTCAATTGAACACAACAAATTATAAGGGTCATCCAATTACCAAGCTAACTTTATCAGATGTGTTCAGATAGTTTGAGATATTGTCAGCAGTGAAAATGTACCATGTTGTGTATTTTACTGTTTAGTTCCAAAATCCACCCTCTAGCTTTCACTAGTTTTCATGATTGCCACTGCCGGCGAGCAGTTCCAGACTATGCATACTACTATTACACCCTCCTGTACTGTCCTTAAACCTAAAATCTTGGAAATGCTTGTTTTCCTGTCTTCTTTTTTACAGTTCCAGGCGATTAAGTCAACTTTTATCATGATTTTTTAAGCGGTAAATTCCAAGCAGAAAATTTTCATATGTTGAAGAATTATAAATGTAAATGCAAAATACATTTAATGGCTATGACAGAAGTAATGATAATCGCTCTGCACCAGATCCGGGCTGCAAGGATGACGTGGAAGCAGGGCCGGATTAACCATATGGGCCGGTGGCTGTGAGCGCACCAACCAGCGGGGGGGGGGTGGGGGGGGGGTTTACCACAAGACACACTTTGCCACTGCTGCAATACCCCCCCCCTTAGCTTTAGTGCCCCGGGGCACCATGTTGTCTTAATATGGGCCTGCGTGGAAGATGTCCGAACCCGAGCCTTTGCACTGATCTCTACTGTCTCTACTGCTGTATGAGGACGTGCATTGTGATGGCGCAGCAAGACTGTTCTGGACATCATTCCTCTTCTTTTGCAGCAAATTGAAGGTTTAAGTTAATTTCGCAGCAATACACAGTAACTTGTACTGTTCACTGTTTGCCCATGCGCTTGGAAATGCACCAGAATAGGAACCTTCATGTCCCAAAAGTACATTAACATGATTTTTTTGGGGGGAGGGCTGACTTTTGAACTTCTTTTTCACTGGAGAAAATAGGTCTTATGTCTCCACTCCATGCTTTGTCTTTTGTTCTCTGGGTTATTGTGTAATTTTAAAATTGCCTTTACTTTTTGATTCTCGCACATATTACTGCTTTCTAAGGTTAATTAATATTGCAAAAGTTATTAAGGATTACCAACATATTGTGCAGGCCTCATATTAATGATTTGTATCGTAAGAATTAGCAAGAGAAGGTGCAGGAATGTAGTTATTAATTTAATTTCACGCGGATATCTACAGAATCGTTTGACAAATCAAACATATATATATATACTGTGTTTTCACCGCCACACAAAGGCAGAAAACTGAGAATGATTCAGCTACGCTTTGAAACGTCTAAAAACCACAAGCGCACAGCTTCTCTGTTCTCTGCATTCAGCTCAGAGGTTCTGAGCGTTTCTGTATATCTGCGTAGGCGTTAAAGTTTTCAATGGAAGGCTTAAGTACAGGGCACAGTTTTCCTTAGACGCTGTAAAACACTAACACTGCTGCATCTTAAGTATGACACACAGCCCTTATCAAATGGCCTCCTCTGTCTGTGGTTAGGGGAAAATTCCTACCTCTTCCAAATAAAACATCTATTAGATATTGTGCTCACTTTGAAGCGCCGTGATGCTTTATGGATAGTTAAAGGACGCGAGGCAAGCCTTTTATCACCGCTGCCAGTAATTTAGGATTGAATTGATAGGTGCATGGAATCTCCTGAGGGATCTGAGAAAGCATTCGGATCACACACCCACACCCCCACACACACACTATAACCATTCTAGAGGCAATTAAAATGGGGGGAAAAACAGGTCTTTAACCTTGAGAGCATTGCCCAGGAGTGTATTAAAATGCAACCCTCGTACTTAAGTAAGAACAAAACCATTAAACTCAAGTATGCAGAAAGCTGAACATCTCTGTGTGTAAAAATCAGCCATGCATATACTAAACCAGCATTCACACACACACACACACACCCATCTGTAGATGATACACAGGCACAGTGCTGATCTTAAGGTCTGTGCATGCTCCCCATGCTCCTACAGACAGCAACTTGGCCCTGGTGGTGACAAATGCTCCCAATTTCCATTTATTTATCTGTCTGCCGAGAAATCGGGAGCTACATGGGAATAAATCTTCATCCAGTTAACCCAGACTGCCCATAAACAAGTATATAAGCTCGATCTCACCTCCAGCTCACACAATCATGGAAACACAAGCAAACGGCCATACATCTTCATCTGCTTCACCTGCTGTCCCACAGAAATCCCCCCAAATGAACACACACGGGAGCCCAGTCTTACACAGCATACACTGTTAGACACACTTACACACATTCCCGAATCCACCCGAGGCACTTTTCTTCACATGAATAAACATATTGAGCAGGAAAAACTGAGAAACGGAGTCGCACAGGATATAGCCTAACTAATAAGATATTCGAGATAGAACTTTATGTCGGAAAAAGTCTGTGTGAGAGTGCATAGCAGATAGCACTGGGGTCAGGAGGTGGAACAGCCACTTAGACTTCCGGACATTTCCGGACGAGCTGGTTAGGATTTGGAGAGAGGCCTTGGAGGACGAGGAGGACGAGGAGGACGAGGAGGACGAGGAGGACGAGCAGGAATACCCCCCCCCTCCCCCCCCTTCTTGCTCCTTGTAGTTCTCTTTATCCTTCTCACATGAAATCTTCCTTTGCTGACTAAGCTTAACTCCTCTTGGGTGGACCTGTGCCGCTCCCACTATATATAAACCACAAGGTGTGTAGCAGTTTGGGTGTGGAAATCTGATGATGAAGTGGCGTATTTTTATTTTTTTTTAATTGGTCCAAAATTGCTCTCAAATTACACCCTGCTTTGTGAATAAACATATACTACTTCACCATGAATGATCTACATTACCCAAGTACCAACTCAATACCTCAGATTACCTTATACATTATTCACAATCAGTCACAAATAAGAACAAATAACTCAGCAGTGGCTACTAAATGTGAAATCAGACAGCTGGCGCAAGATAGAAGCTGGAAGAAAAAGCAGAACATCATATGTTTAATAGAATCAATAAAATGTCTAGCCAAAGTAATTAAATACCAGACCCGCCAAATTTATTGCTATGTCCTTGGGTCCGCGCACAAGCCAGTGAACAGCTACAATGGCGCACAAGAAGCCAGACAACATGGCTATTGTATGTTATTACTCTCTAAAATCAGTGTGGAATCGCAAAAATTAACTGAATGTCACTATGAAAATCTGCAGCACTGAGCCATTGACCAGCATTTGGCTATTAAGTGGAATGAGAAGAGCCAATCTGATTGGACGCCACCTAACCGGACCCCTTTAATTAAACTAGCTAGCTCAGCATAGGTTGCTACATTCCATTAGCTAGCACTCTTTAGTCTGGTCAAGGTATCTACCTAATGAAGGAATGTATCGAGAATATTTTTTAACACGTCTTATCATGAAACATTCTTTTTTTTTGTAAAGGCTCACACAAACAGTGTGCCGGGATTAAACAGTTATAGACGCTCTTTGTCTGTAAATTTGCTAATACTTATAGGAAAGCAATGTCTATTCATTATTTATGTGGTTGAATTTTGTCAATTAAAGTGCACACACACACACACACACACACACACACACACACACACACACACACACACACACACACACACACACACACAGAGCAGGTCTCTGACACACTGCCAGACAATCAGTGGGATAAAACAAAATGCTTTCTTAATTGGCCAAGAGCTGTTGCATATGCAAATGTGCTCCTGCAGTGTCTCAGAACAGACCGATGTCCGACGTGCCTCTGATCACATACTGGGTGCAGGACCATACAAGGGGGCCAAAAGTAAGCTCACACTGAGCCTAGCAGACGTTCTCCTGCTTTGAGGTCTCGAACCAGTCACGTGATTTTCTTTAATGCTCCATAATTGTCTTTTGGAAGCAGGTGGAATGAAAATGCATGCTTGGCTGGGTGTTGTTAGAGGTTCACTCCAGCTGTGGGGATCTCACATATGCACACACACACACACACACACACACACACACACACACATTCAGGCTGGCAGACTCTCACACACACACACACACATTCAGGCTGGCAGACTCTGTGATCAATAGCCCTGCAGATTGAAAGTGAGCAGTGATCTGGTGCTCTCCTCTCCTGGCCCATCGACCCTCTTTCCCCAAAAATGAGGACTTGTCAGAAAGCCATTTCCGCCAAATGGGCCTATCGTTCATCATCATTAGAGGAGACTGAAGCAGGAGCTGCTGTGAGAGAGGAAGTTGGATTGCACTCAGCAATCTGACCAGGACCTCTGAAACATCTACCTTTGCAGTCTTGGATAAATAGGACATCTCTCACCTCTCTTTCGCTCAGATGGCTTTTCCAGTGGGAGCTCCTCTGCCTAGCATAACCCATTTCCAGCCAAAGCTAATGCTGTATTTACATCCTAATGATAGGTGAAGATAGGAAACGTGAAATATTCCGGTTGTTTTTTTTTTTTAAGTAGCAACTATGATAACACAAAGGAAACCTCTTTGAAATGTTCATGTTTCCCCAAGGATTCTTATAGCGCTGGAGTAAACTGGATGTTTTGGAGGTAGGGACCCTGACACGGTTGTATTTTAACTCAACTATGACAAGTTCAAAACAGAGATGTTTCTACACTGATATCAAAATGTGAGTCGATCCCAATCCAATACTAAGCTTAAAACATTACGGGAAGGTCTAAATGAAACTCTTTACTTAAGACACTCATGTAAAATGACCACATTCAAACTATACATACATAGCATTCACACAGCATGACAGCATGCTAATGTTAGCTAACTTGGTTTGCTAGCATTGTATCGAAATGAGCTCTTTTTTGTCTTGCTGAGGTTTTACTAACAAAGCTCTAACGAATCCAGCAAAACCATAAATCACGCTATGCTCCTGTGACTACCAAGTGAGTAAAACTATAGTGCTTTAAAAGCACTGACATCTGCCGAAAAGTGTAACCTAATGTTAATAACCATGATATCAATATTATATTTTCATCCTGTAAGGCACAATGTTACAGGTGCTATGAGTACTACAGGTGCAAACATGATGTTATGATCACGGGAACACTTATCCCAAATCCCTCCATCGCATTTGCGGCTGTATAAATATTAAATAATGCATAACAATATAAGCCTTGTAAGCGCTGCGAGGGAGTTAAGCTAAGCCTGTAAAATAACAGCGCGAGCCTATGTAAATGATGTATAGGTAGAATATATTAGTTCAGCTCTCTGATTTGGATCGCCAGAGGACGGGACGGGGGATGAGAACGGGAGATGAAGAAGATGAGTGGGGGGTAGCAGAAGCAATTGCTGCATTTATATCTATTTAAATACTGCACAGGATCATAAATAACATAAGACAGGAACATATCAGTAAACATTGTGAATAATCTAACAGTTTGTATTAATCAGTGAGGTTTTTTTTATGTTCTCTGACCGGAGCTGAGTGGCACATTTATCATGTGGCCCACTGCACATAATTTCTGCTGATTAGGAGAAAAAACTCCTGCTGGTTAAAACAGTAAAAACCTCAATGTCGATTGATTGAAATCTCACTTCTTGGAAATAAAATACGAAAAACAAGATGTGAAAATGATTATTGAAAATGCAGTGTACTTGCAATGGAGACAAATAACTGATTGCTGGACTGTAAAAGAGAAGGGTGAGTGCACAGGCGACTATTATGGGGACAAATCAGCAAAGAGTTGATTTCTACAGGTCGAGAAAACCTATAAATCTCCTTCAACCAGAGATTAATCCCACACCCTCATCCCCCCCAAAAAGAGGCATTTAGTGAAATGTCATCTCGTAGAGAAAGCATGATCAGCTCTCTGCTCTTGAACAGTGAAGAAATACACTGTATTGTATACACTTACAATAACTAAACTGCAGTCAAGCTGTCACTTTAGCACCATAACCAGTGAAAACTGAAATCTGTTGGCTATACAGCGGTACTTTGGTTTTCGTTGACTTCGGTTTTCGTCGATTTTTTCCGCAAAAAATTGGTCTCGGTTTTCGTTGGTTGCCTCGGATTTTGTCGGATTTCACTGCTGATTTTGCGAAAACAACTCAAACAGGGCGGCACGGTGGCTGAGTGGTTAGCACTGTCGCCTCACAGCGAGAAGGTCCTGGGTTCGAGCCCCGGGTT
>JAQLOM010000009.1:13318448-13330751 GCA_030068315.1 Chrysichthys thysi | reverse complement strand
AGTCCCCCCCCCCCCCAACATCTTTGCACACTCTGTCTTTATTGTTCAGCTGCACGCTGTGTATTCGTGGAAGAGCTTGGAGTTTTTAATCATCTCTCAGTCCCGGTTTCTGCTCGGAGCTCGGATCGAAACCCAAGTTCGAATGATCAAAACAAAAACCCCCAAAAAAACAAAACCTAATAAAGAACAGAGGAAGCAAGAAAAAAAAAGCAGATGAACATGTGCACGCCGCACACCTAACAGGTGAGCTGCACTTCCTGGTATCACTGCATTCCTCAATAATCCCCCACCTCCGCTAATGTGCTGATTCTACCATGACAGCTCCTTTCATCCAAGGCCTTCATGTTTGCCAACACAGCATTGCATGATCACTAGTTCCTTCATCCCTTTCAACCTGGCTTGGTTCACATGCATGTTAAACAGAGCTACGACAGCTTTCAGTCAAACTAAAAGTGTGAGATGTCATGTCTAAAAAAAACCCTTCTGCACTCATCATGCCAGGTAAAACCAAGCCAAACCGGCTCCGAGCCCGGCCCATCCGCTGCTCAAGTGTCATAGTGTGCCTACTTTGGAGTCTCTCGAGAGCCTGCGATCCAATTTCCAATGTTAACAATGCACACGTAAATGAATGTCAAGTTGTGAAGGGAAGCACTCTTACTAAGAGAGATGTTTTTTTTTGTTTTTTTACCTCGAACCACAAATGCTAAAACACATTCCTCTGTAATTTACGCGTCTGAGTTGCATCCACTGAGAGCGCTGAAAAGCACTTTCTATGGCATGGTAAGTATTTAATTGGCTGTCTGCTTGATCATAGAAGCACATTTGATAACGTTAATGACAGGCTGTACAACCTGAACGCTCAATCCGGTCAGTAAATGCAGTTTTCCTAAAAGAATATCTCAACAAGGGGGTTTATATATGTGTGTGTGTGTGCGTGTGTGTGTGTGTGTGCGTTTCTGCATGTCTGTATGCGCTCTTCTTTGTCAGAGAACAAAAGCTCCACCATGGCGGTGCGTTCCATATCAATCCCACGAGCAAATTTGGATACCATCACCCTCAAAGTCTGCTCTGTTGGCTCAGGGATGAAAGCATTGTCAACAAGAAGAGCCGGTCTGACAACAGACCACCTGCGCTTTATGGTTCACGGGGGACACCCATGACTGAGGTGAGCATTGATGACCTTTAACCTCAAGCGGCTGATAAGGCGGGACCCTAGCGAGTCTGGGATCTGGTTATTACCGAGAGAAAGAACGGGCCGCAGAGAAAGACAAGCAGAGCGGGAAAAAAGACGACAGAAAGCTTTTGACAGATACCGCATGGATAAATCTAACCCTTTAGCAAACACACAGCCGTCACTGCAGGCTTGTCGAAGGAATTAGGCAGCAGCGACGTGCAGGGCACTCTCTCACCTCCTAACACATTCATCAGCCACAAACATAAACACCTGCTCAAAGCCTAGTCCTGACGGACAGAGCTTCAGTTCCCCACTCACAGAGCTCCACACATTTTTTTCCCAGTAGACAATTAATCTTCTAAGATAAACAAAACGTATTTCTATCTTATCTTTACTTTTCCCTTTGTACTTCTGTTACGGTTAATAGAATCAGATAATATAGATAAATAACATCACAGTCAGTATATCAGGGGTATCATTAATATTTTTCGAACACCAAAAACTCCACTCCAGTGTCTCTCACGGTAAATAAAAACTCCACAATAGGCCCTCTGGTTTGAGCCGGTTTACTTTTATACGTTTATGAACTGACTGCGACTTTGTTTTTTAGCAAATCTAGATATCACCTCATACAGCATGTAGTGTGAAAGTGCCTCTAAGCATTATGGTATGATATTTTTATCACTTTTACCTCATTTTCTCCATACTGAAACATGGCCACAGCAAGCATGCTGTGATGCGATTTTTGGAGTGAATATAGCACCATTAGCTAGCTGGCTAGCTTGCTTTCCGTTTTGCTAGAAAAATAAAACGCTAGCGTGACCACAGTTTGATAAGTAGTACTTCCAATTTCAGTTTTTAACAGGAGACATCCTCTAGTTTTCTATCAGCTTACAAGTGTAAGGTTTGCCCATGCACAGGGCGTTCTCCTAGACGAACTCATCTTAAAGCAACTTTAACCACTAAGCACACCATAAGCAGGGCTGCCAGATCTCAGCAAAGTTTCCAGTTCAATTACATCTTAAAAACCACACAAAAGACCTGAATCCAGCCCCAAAGGTTCAGCAACTAGAAATGGGAGACCCATATGTCTTGCCTTGCTGAACAGTGGTGTGAGCACATTTCTGATTTGAAGTAGCTGTAATATGTAAAACTTTTTATCATCACTTTGTACGACCATCGTCCACACAATAATCTGCTCTTAATCTAATCACTCCTAACCTCCTAACCTCAGTATTTTCTTCCATGTTTAGACCTGGAATCATGGTGGTATGTGACCTGTGCTGGCATAATGAGTCAGAATGAGGAAACTTTCAAAATTGAGTTATTGTTACTTGCACATTGTCCATCTAAAGGCCTTCAAAATGGAGGCATGGTTTGTTGAAATCGGACAAAAAAAATGACCAAGTTACGTATATCCAACTGAATTCGACCATGTCTAATGGGGTTTGGAAACTCGCTTTCCATTGGTACATAAAAGCGTCATCGGGAATTCCATGTGTATCATCAGGAAGTAGAGGAACTACGCTTCGCAACGATACTAAACATGGGTAGGGAGATTCCCCCGTCTCGCTGCGAGTGTGCGGTGAAAAACACGGATTTATCGTGCAAAGGATTAATTAATGAAGACATACGAATGAACATGAACAAAACCTTCAAATAAAAGTAGTTTGGGATGTTTGCTTGCTGTTTTATCATGGGGATCAATACATGAGGGCTTTATGGACTCATTTTTGAGAAAATCTCATTTCGACCGAAACCATGTTTTGCCTCTTAGCTCATAATTAGCCAATTCGCATTCTGACTCATTATGCCAGCACGGCTCACATATGAGAAGGAATAATCACTAGCCTCGCCACTCCTTTTCAAACATTATCATGATGCGACACTCTCACTCCTGCATTCGTTCTCACCGATATTCTTCACATAAAATCTGACATCAGCTTCGTAGCTGCAACTTAATTAGCACAATCGTAATAGTATAAATAAAAACATTTCATACCTGCCACTGACATTCCAAAAAAAATGAGACCAACTTGTAGAACATGGTCATATTGACCTAATCGGCCTTCCATGGGAAGTTAAGATACTTGACCAGTCATCGGAAGAGTTACAGAGTCACAGAGGGCACGTCAGGAAAAACCCTTAACTATTTTTCGTCTATCTTCTGCTTTCTTTTCTTGTCATTTGATTTTATCTTTGGATAAAAGCATCTACCAAAAATCTACCAAACAGCTAGAACACTCGCCTTGCCTACACCTCTTTGCTTTAGCGCTACACTTTCATTCCCACCCTAACTCGTCAACCCAATTTGACTGCTAAAAACGCGCCAAAACACTCAAACCAGGAACAAACAGCGGCGAGACAAAACCTGCCAGATGAGCACTGCAATGCACACACAAAATGCTTCTGCCTCTGCATAGTGAACAGTAGGGCTGTCAAACATCTATCCAGACAGGACTGTATGAACAAACTGCTGGCTGTTTGATAGCAGGACTGGGAGAGTTTGATAACAGAATAAAAAAAAAAAAAAGAAAAAAAATCCTTCAGAAAAATCCTTCAGGGCTCCGTGGTGGAAGTGAAAGCTGCCCTTTCACTGCCTGAGAGACGGGGGGGACCTCAGTCAGAGCTGATTACAAACACAAGAGTCCACTCTGTCCCCTGCACGCTAATCTCCCCAGCCGCGTAGTACGGCAGAGGGAGGAGAGGAACATGCTAGTGCGGATATCAGACTGTATTACAGGACCTCTTTGTGTACTGAATGTCTCCCACAATGGAATTACCGGCCAAGATCAGGAGGAGGCTCCAGCTTTCTGTCTGACCTGATAAAGCTGACCGAGCACTCTGTCAGAAACACACTCTCCGATGTCATAATTGTTGCCTCTTTTTCTACCTCCTCCTCCTTCACTCTGTCGTGACATCTCGAAGCGACGATGTCTGGCGTACCTTCTTCCCACGGAGACATACAGACAGGCGGAAGACGGAAGAGCAGCGAAAGCGAGCCGGTGAAGAAAAGAGGCAGGTTTGAGTGTATAAATAAGGTCCTGTGACAGCGGAGGCAGTGCAGGATTAAGAGAGGCTCACGCACAACAATTAGAGCTGCATACGTGGCTGCTGGTGATGGATCGCAGGCGAGGAGCCTTGGCCCACGTCGGGGATTTTTCACCCTCACTCTCATTACGTTTGGTCAGGAACTCTACTGGGGTTTGGGAGCACACTGGGAGTAAATAGGCCATTGCTGGAAATTCAATAATGCATGCTGGATGGTGTCCTTCTTGGCTTCATGGGGGTTAGGAGATAGAAAGAGATTGAGCTATCCTGTGCATGTGAGAAGCTCGCCGGACAAATATTGGCATTGCACGACTCTGCTCCGTTGAACAGGAACGTCGAATCAAAGCAAGCTTCTTTTCAGCTTGTCTTAATCCTAGGGTTTCTCTTTCTTGATTCCACCAACCGCTACCCCATCAAATTTTAATTGGCAAGGCATGAGGCTTTCTTCGCCGACAACCGCTAGCCATTCCCCAGTGCCTCACAATTCTCTGCCTGTCAGCAATTTACGCTCGAAAGATAGGGACCACTTCCTGAAAAGGAAAAAAAGGAAAAGAAAAGAAAAGAAAAACGGAGGAAAGAGACATAGAGGGGGCATTTAGCCATATACGTTAAATTACATTCTCGAATACGGCTAATATGGAGGAACTCCCGGCTTGCTGATAACTCACTATTCACAGTGGCACAGCATTCATCTTCAGAAGCTATTCGGGGAGGAGGGGAAAGGTGCGTGAATAGCGAAAGCTCCAGCGCTCATTACGCCATCCCTTCGTTCTTTTGTGCTCGGGGGCTGATAACACAACCCCTGCTCTCCGATACTGCCTACTGCTGATCGCCACAAACACACGCGCACACACACAGCCCCTCGTACGCACAGCCTTCTGCTCCATCCAGTTCTTTAGGCGCTAATGACTTTATCGGCTCCTCATATTAAACCTCATTCGATGCAACCTAATGAACAACAGTAGCCAAGTGGGAATAATAAATTAAGAGGGAACGCAGACCAACACAAACACGCACGTCAACACACACAGTCAGTCAGAGGCACCATCCTGAGCGAAGCCCGACTGCGTGATACACTGCTTTCATTAGGAAGAGTTCCAGTTGAACCCGGTGCCGAGTTATTTAAAGATAATAAGCTAATGTTTCACTCGTGTGTCTAGTGAAGGATTCCTCGATAAACCCAGACTTGAAAAAGCGATGGCAGGATCCTCGGCTCTCCTGGATGGTTAACGAGTTGCCTCTCCACAGGTAGCTGTTTTGGCTTTGTGTATATTTGTGTATGGAAAACAAAGGGCTCGTTATATATTGAGGCAGATTCGGAAAGTACGGATGGTGAATGTCTTGATGCTGAAAAAGACACAATGGGGCAAAACAAAAGAGAAAGGAATGAGGTGAAGGCAGAGAGATTCCCCCACCCCAGACAGACAGCCAGACACACACACGCGCGCGCGTGCACAGACGGCACTACTGCTTTTCCTCACGGAACTCTATAAAAGCCTCCCCTCTGTCTAGCATTGTGGCTTTTTCTTTGAGAGTGAGCAAGCAGCAGCTTTTTCTCAGCAGGCAGAGAAAGGCTAATTTTATCCAAACAAAAAGAAAAAAAAAAAATAATAGCCTGAATTGCCATCATCATGGAAGCGGTCAACCAGCATCGGAACCATCAGGCCAATCTTTTGTCACGTCTTCTTTTTTGCACTGAACACTAAGCGAAGAACCTGTTTAAGGACCAACCATCATGGCATAAAATGCGGCCATAATATTCTTTCTATAAAGGTCTTAAGATGGACATCTTCATACAGTATTCATGATAACACTTTGTATATCTCTGCACTTACCTTTAGGTCGACTCTTCGTCGTATTATGCATACACTTTTGGAAGTTATTTCTGAGTTTCTGTTGATTCTCAGAGAACTTTTTATCACTGCACCTTGACCCATTTGTATGCAGGTTCCGGATAATCGGCTAAACCGAAAGTAAATTATAACGGTGGGAGTTTTCTTACAAAGCATACAGAAATCATTAAGATAATGTAATGTACTGTATATTAGTGATCATCATACGTGAGACACACCACAGCACAGCATAGCGTGACACAGTGAAATTACTTCTCTGCATTTGACCCATTCACCAGGTGAAGCAGGGGGCAGCCGAACAGCGCAGCACGCGGGGAGCAGTGCTTGGGGATGGTACCTTGCTCAGGGCCAATGCCCTGAAGGGCCAATGCCCTGGCCACTAGGCTACCACTGCCCCATGATAACGGAAACTACAGGCGCCTGTTATTAGTGCCGAACACGAGCATTATATCTTAATAAAACCCTCAAAACACAGTTTGTGACTTGACTTGAAAGAATAGGTGTTGTCATGGTAACAACATGATGTCACCTCCAAGCCCCTCTCAGCACCAAATTTTGGTACTTTGTTTTTAATGCCATAACCAAATCAATTTGTCCTTGTTGGGTTTTTTTTTTGCCATTTTTTCCAAACATTGGAAAATAAGAAACACGCTGAGATGAGGATCTCTCTCTCTTTCCCCGACACTGTCGGAATCGCTTTCTCTCTCCATCTGTCTCTCACTATCTCCATCTTTCTCAATCTTCTACCTGTCTCTCTCTTTCACTCTCTCTCTCTCTGACTGTCTCTTTTATTGCCTGAACGAACACTGATCAAAATCAGCCGTGGAAACTCTGGAAAGTGGGGAAATTTATTTACCTAGCATTATTGAAATTATTAAATTCCTGATCTCATCCTTGCAATCTCACTCTCACAACTATACTCACACACACTCACACACACACACAAAGGCAGCACTCGCTATTAATTAGAAACATTCACCTGCTTTGCTTTTGATGCGAGAGAATCCACCGAGGAAGCCGATCCGGGAACGTTATTCTCGTGTAAGGAAATGTAAAGCAGCAGTAAAAGCATTAAAAACAGGCTTAGAAACTGAGTGTAGGTCTAAAAGGAAATGTGCTGTCAGAGATCAGGACACTCACATACGGTGTATACACAAGCACAGTATCAGAGGAGTGAGGACAGCTGTACTGGACAGATTCATTTCATTAAAAAAAAAAAGATGCCTGTATTCTCTCTGTGTGTATGATGGTTTGCAGATATGATTAAAAGACACGAAAGCATTAGGTTGAAACTATAATCCTTAAGTGTACTTTAGCTGGTCCTCAGGGGGCCCCTTAAGGATTCTATGTTGAATACTACAACAGAGGATTTCTCTTCAAAATGAGGTTCCCTTTAGGGAAGATAAGAATACTTAACTATCCGAAGAGCTTTGGAAGAACCTCCTTTTACACTAAGAGGAGTGAGAATTTATTTACTGGGAAGAAAAGCCCAAATGGAACTGTGATTTGGCCACAACTGAAAAAAAAAAAGTGGTAAACTGGATTACTATTGACTGTACATGCTCACTATATAGGGTGTACTTATAATGTCATTGACTCTAATTAGTCCCCAACTACCTAAATAGAATATCATTATTAAATAGATACTGACACATAATCAGGGCATGTGAAAACATCCTGCATTTATTCATAGCCATTTCCCAAAATGCAAAAACACCTATCATTTGGCCAAAATTTTAGAGGTCCACTATGTAGAATCTGTTAGCAGAAATGAAATACAGTAAAACTCTGGAACTCGGCGGTATCTGAACTCGTCGTTTTCAGTTTTTGTCGTGAAATGATGAGAAAGTTTTGTATCGGAGGTTGGCGGAAAATCCGGAAATCGTCCCAAAATCCGTGTGATTTCCCTTTGTAAACAAACATTTACGCCTAGTTGGCGTCGGTCTTACGCGTCGTTCACACTTTGTGCAGCTGTGTTCTGGGTGTTGAAAACGGATTAATCTGTTTTCGGTTATTTCTTATGGGGAAAAAATGATCCGGTACTCGTTAGTTTCAAACTAATCTAGGAATTAATAGCACCAGCTTTCGAGACATGGTTAATCTCCATTGCTGCAGAACAGCTTTAAATTGTTAACCCATTTTGTGTTCCTTGAAAAAGGCCTTTTTGTATAATTCTGTAATATACATTATTTTTCAGTTTTGGGTAGCCTTACCTTTTTTTTAACCTCTGGCAGTTCACCACTGGACTTGAAGGACTTGAATTGCTAGAAATAACTGGAAAAATTGGAGTGTTCTAAAACTTTTGACCGGTAGTGTATGTTTGAAAAAGGAGGGGTAAGGAAGCAGCATTCACTTGGTTCAATCCTACATATGCCTTTAATGTGTATTTCAAAACACAAGTAACACGATATAGAAAATGGAATCCTAAAGATTCTAAGGTGTCTTTATCCTCGAATATGTATATTTTAAAATACTAAAAAAACAAAACAAAAAAAAACTGTACTTAACACTGCAATTCATTCTGGCAACCTTAATAGTAATGAATTAAACCTGCCATTTTTCCTGACAGGCAAAAAATCACAACATAGACGATATAAGTGCAGTGGTTCCCAAATGTTTTCAGTACGAGACCCAAAAGAGAAATTTGGTGTCACACTGAGACCCGAACTTACAAAAACGTATCAGGAATATTCATAACATCTACATTTACACACAAAACCAACCTGCCAAATGGCCACCCAATAAATAAAGATTGGCCACCCATTTTGGGAACCATTGTATAAGTGTAATAAAACAGTATGCTTCAAGTTCGTCTTCTAATCGCATCACGCCAGACTGAATTAAAATCATGAAGGGCCTGAAGATTCCCACATCCTCACACACAGAGAGCTTCTCATCCTTGACAGACACTTACTACATTCTACCTTTTTATTTGATCAAAGCAGGAGCAATCATAGGCTAGTTGGTTCTCCACTAAGCCCTGCTTTCTATACCACACCCACACTGCAGAAAAAGAGCAAAGGGGACAAAGAGCTGATCGGTCCAGAGTACACACTTCTCTCTCCAACACAAGCTTTGCATTACATAAGTTCCTCAGGTTTGGTCATGTCCCATACGGTCCATACAGCGCAAACATGAAATATGTTCTCCCAGACAAAGACAAGCACACAGAAACCTTTTGCATTTGGCTATTCTTGTGTGCTCTTTTTCTAATCGTTTGTGAACCGGAGTGCTTGATGACTCATTACTTGCTAAGCACTGGGTGACACAATGACTTCTGGTTGAACTTTAATTTGAACCACTAGCCTCGCTAACTTTAGAGTGCACCCCGTTTAATGAACATACTCGTTTGTTTGGCCGATCCGGCACGCCTCGGAAAGACTCTGCTGGCCAATAACCTTTAGCGCAGGCTGCTTGTGACTTTTCCCTCACCTCAATAAAAAGCCGGGTGATTGAATCAGCTCGAGGAGGTCAATAGACACGTGTTCATTTGCCAGAGTTTGCCTGGGCCCGGAGGCCACTCAAAGCGCTGAGTGTCCTGCCTGACATTTATGGGATGAGATCCAAGTTAGGGTTTTCTCTGTTCTTCCTGTCACTGTAGCAGCTTCAGGGACCACTCATCCTGAGAGACACACTGCTCTTGTTTTTCTGACTTTCTTTCCTTTTCCTCCCTCGCTACCTCTTATTGTCTTTTCCTTGCACTCTGCAACATCAACCTCAATCTCCCTAGCTTTTCAATTCCGTCCTTCAGCTTCACAATCCGTCTCGTGTTTACGTCTATTCTCTGACACATTCCTACGTCTTCCCTGCATAAATACATATCAATGGGACTTAGCCCATCCCATTTGCTGCATCGTTGCTGTAGAAGTATTTCATTCCTGGGATGCGGTGCGGTTTCCAAGGACAGCGCAGAAGGTATGGAATCCCCCTGAGAGCTTAAAGCACACAGATGGATGCACACACTCACACACATACACACACACACACACACACACCACACGCATGGACCACCCCCCGCCAAATGCTTGCTTAAGATGCCATCAGGTAGTTTGATTAGGAGATGGTTTTGAGTCCATCTCTCCACTGAAAATGTTTCTCTTTTAACTCCCTCTTAGGAATCACTACAAAGATCAGGTGATGGGGGCTTTTTTTTTATCTGGCGGGAGACTGGCGAGGAATCTTAATGAATCTAGGTGCTGCTGGCCCATGCTTGATTTCATTTTCAAGGACTCGTGGGACGTTCTCAAAGCTTTTTCGCACTGAAAAAACAAAGCGACGGCCATTATGAAGAAGCCGGTGCTGACAGTGACAGCTTATCGACTCGAACTTTATTTTGCCGGTAGCTCTGCCAAACACTTTTCCTCTATCCTGTGTGTCCAAGCAGTCTTAATCTTTGAGCCCCGTGGCCCGTCCCTGAGCCTGTGACCAGGTGGAGTCTGATTCAACCGCTGAGCTTGGTTTATCCCAAGATTTATTACACAGCTGCGGTCCTCAGAAAACACAGGAAACCGATGCAGACAGGCAGCACGGGCCTGTGCAATCAGAGAGGGATTATCTACATGGAGCCACTACTCTAGGAATGAGTGCTCTTAAGGAACACTCCTGAAGCTCGGCATTCTCTAACGCTCTAAAGCTCCGGCGGATATCAGTTGGGGGTTAACATGCAGCCGAGTCAGTTCACAATGGATAAAGAAGCTCTTCTCTTAAAGTCACCAGTGGACTTTATATAAGGGCAGTTCAAGAAGAGGTTTTAAACAGAACGATGAATACACATCGATTAGCTTTTTTTCCCCCCCATCGAAAATGAAGTGGTACCGGTTCCAGAGCCGAAGCCTGATCTCAACCTATCATGTGCTTTCCAACACTAAAAGAGACACAAATTCATTTCTGTCATGGTAGCAAAAGAGTGCTGAGCAGGAACAAAGAACTGGGGATTGGACCAGGCATCGTTTCATCACCATGGCAACAAGAAGTTATTTTCATGAGCGCCATTAAAATAAGACATGAACAGTGCCAGGGGTTTTGAAGATAATTGTAGCTGTGAACCAGTGATCCGTGGAAGGAACAACCGTTCTGCTGCCAATGGCACGGAATTAAATAAACGTCACATTGCTAATTCTAATACTAACAGAACTTCGCTCAAGATGCTACGCGGTCGGCAAAAACTGGCTAAAATAACAATATTTGTCTTTTGTCTTAAACATTTGTGCGTCATTGCATGTGACCATGTCTTTTAAGGGATAGTTCTTACTGGCTTTCCGAACCATCACCCTCACCGTATCTGTGAAATAAACTGTGGTCAGGATGGAGCCAATCGAACAATGTGTGCATTCGAGGAGCGACACAGAGCAATACAGGATTTCCTGTGTAGGTGTAAAAACGACTGACAGCCGTAACCACTGAGGTCAAAGGGCAGTCCTGGGTAGCAAGTAGTGCTCCTAAACACACTGAACTTCTCTATGCTTTTTTTTTTTTTTTTTGAAAACTGACCCAGACAAGAGTAGCATAAAAGCTAACACAGCATGGTCAACAGATGATGACCATTAAATCGCACCGCCCAATCAGGTCAAAAACACAACACAATGTGTGAGCGCTCACAATCAGAGACAGACAGGGGTTTGTTTCAGGAGGACCGGCTTGACCTCGTGAACACAGGACAGCGCCTCGTGCCTTTGCTAAATGACCGAACAATCCATCAATCAGTCCGTCAGCTGACCTGGCATTCAACCCGAAAGCCGCTGAGTGCGAGGCACGTTTGTGATGTCTGAAACGTTTCCCTCGTCCCTCTTTCTCTCCTGCAGCTGCCACTGGAGTGGCTTTACTGATGAGCAGTCCAGGGAGTTAACACAGGACAGAAAAAGTGCCTTGTGTCCAATTCTACCCAACCCCTGACCCATGGGTTTCGGTTATTACCTGCTCACACCTGCCTGCACAGCCGGCATAGAGTTTATTCTTAGATCGCTGGCTACATTCCTGTCTCTGGCCGTTCAGGGGAAAGTGTGTTGACCAGGCAGCGCGGCTGCCCTAACCTTTACTGATCCCAGTGTCAGCAGAAAATAAATAAATAAATAAATAAATAAACAAACACACCTGTTAGTGACATAGTAACACCTTAGCAGACCTGCAAATGAGCAGCAGCTAATGCTAGACAGTCCACACACACACACACACACACACACACACACACACACACACACACACACACACACACACACACACACACAC
>JAQLOM010000009.1:13296846-13309396 GCA_030068315.1 Chrysichthys thysi | reverse complement strand
CACACACACACACACACACACACACACACACACACACACACACACACATATATATATATATATATATACATATACACACACACACACACACACACACATGAACAAAAACAGGAGTATATATATCCATCCTCATGGGGACCAGCCAAATGTCCCTTCAATGTCAAAAAGGCCATCTGGGGCCTCACGAGACCATCATGTTAATTATATGCTTTTAGGTCCAAAATGATCACCATTAAACAAGTTCCAAATAGCAGGAGAAGTTTGTAACAAAGACAAAATGGCAGTAAATCAACTCCACACCACGACCAAGAAGAAAAACCCCTCATGTTTCATTTAAATTGTGATTAAGGTGGGGAGAGGAGATAATGTGTGGCCAGCTTGCGAGAGGGGAGGAGGGACCTGGCTCAGCACTGGGCTTGTTGTCTTCCTTGTTTTAATTGTGTTGGGCCCGTGCCTGGGGGAACTGCGTGCACATGCAGAGGGATGGTATCTCTCGGCTACAGGTGAGCCCCTCTGTGCCCATCTGCCCAGAGAATGAGCGCACGGCTTATCTCCAAAGAGCCAGCAGTTTACGCACACATGCCTGCATGCAGGCGCACATACACACACTCAGAAGCAAGACGCTTCAGACACATGCGCTTTCACGGACATGTGCTTACAAGTACACGCACAAAGATGAATAAATGCCAAAATAGGCACAGTCATGTAAGTGTGTACAAACAGGTAGCCATTAAGATGCATCCAATATGCACCACCTTCCCACTTTCGTATATATGTGTATACACACACACACACACACAATTTTCTAAGGCTTCGAAAATTATTTCAACCTCCTCTGCAAGCTCCAAGTTTACACAGATGAAAATCAATTCCCTAACAAGGCTGCAATTGCTTCTTAATTAGACATAATTAGACATAACTGCTTTCTAACTGTGCATCATTAACGTAACTGTCACATTTTCTAGAAAGACTGTTTAACCCAGATAACGGAGAATATTATGAGAATATACAATGATTGATTTAACGGCGTCTAAGCTGTAATGTAAATTACTTTCGGAAAATGTCATGTTCTTCCAGGTACAAAAAAAAAAAAAAACATTCTAGAAATATTTATTGTTCGAACCATTGGTCAGGAAAAGGGTACAAAATAACATTGTGTTAGATCACTCTGCGGGCTTTACGCTGGTTATTGGATAATAATAATCAGAAAGTGAAAGTAGTATTGCATCACTCAGACCAACCCTTACTTTGACATATCTACAGAGTTCAGTGGCTAAAATTAGAATAAAGATCCTCCTGTCCACATTATCATGCGTTTATCCCTATAGCACCAGGGTGTATTAAAGGGTGGCAAGAAAGAAGCCATTACTGAAACAGAACCATATGAAAGTATGTCAGAAAGCCTGAGAATGACCCAGTTAGGATGTGGGAAATTTTTATTCTGTCAGATGAGATCAAGATTAAGTTTCTAGGGCAGAACTGAAAGCATAATGTGTGGCACAGACCATGCAGTGAAGTATGGTGGTGGTAGGATCGTGCTGTGGAGCTGCTTGGAGAAGACTGGCTGAAGTAAAATACAGGAAAAGACAAGACAAACTGAGAAAATATTATATTAACTCCCAGACAATACTTAACATGACTGGTTTTAAGATGAAAGCCTGATGTGAATATTTATCCAGGCAACATATTTAAATTTAAATCATCTTATATCTTTAGCTATTACTTTGTCATGGATCTGGGGCTTATCCCGAGAGCACTGGATGTGAGAAGGGAACATACTCTGAATGGTCTTTAACTTGCTATGGACCACTTATTTAAAATTTCAGAAAGTGTCGTGTTGCAGTATATGATACCACAAATCATTTGTAATCTTTCACAAGGCGCTTCATATACACGCAGTGTTCAGAGAGTGAGAGCTAGAGCAGGATGCTGTAGGTGGAACAGTTTGCAGGAAGCAGTGGCCGTGTTCAGAACCAAAGATGTGTGATCAAGTATTTTATCAGCCCCCCTTAGGACCACATGAGTGCGTCCACTGTCGCACCTACTGGCTTTCAATATAAACAGGTTTATCCATTACACTCCTGTGAGAGTGTGTGTGTGTGTGTGTGTGTGTGTGTGTGTGCGCCCACATGAAAGCCATGTATTTGTCTTCATGGTGCACGGTCTGAGAGCACGGCTGTCTGTGGATCAAGGTTGGTGGTCTACAATCCGCTTCGCCAACCATCCTGAGGAGGAGGTCTCAGTTCTCCCAACAATTTGCTTTGGCGTTTGGACGGGGCGTGTAAACATTACACAAGATGAAGTATCAAAGTATCAACCACTAAAAATTAAAACCACAGCAGTTGGGCTTACTCACACTGCAGTCTCTTTGTGTAAAAGAACCTCAACAGGTAAATAAGCTCACACGCACGCACACAATGAGATGCGAAAGCTGATCTGATGCTAAAGAGTTCCATTCACTGACAAACCTGCGCATAATATTACACGGCTTTGGCTGAGGTTCACAGCCCACTTTAAAAGCACTCTTGAAACAATGCACACAACTGTGTCGGCTCGTCTTCCTCTGTGATGGGAATGTTCCGACCCACATCTCACCTTGAGGCATTGGCCAAGGCGAAGGGAGCGTGCCCTAACAGTATCCTGCCGCTGGGCCCAGCCTATCAGAGCAGCCGTGGATGATTAAGAGCAATGTCAGACTGGGGTGACAAGGGGATTACCTGTGTTCTCAGTGTCCACAATGCTGATACTGCCTCCGAGAAGAAAGGAGTGTAATCTATCCATTCCCTCCACTCTCAATCTTGACCCCACCTACACACACATTTACACAAGTATGTGTGCAAACACAAACGCTCCTGATGGTAAGTGAGAACATTAGAAAGGCTAGGTAGCAATAAATCCCAAGGCTTCTTTCTGTATTTGGCATTGGCTAACATACATATGCTCACCATGAAGATTTTCCCCATCATGCAGCACCTTTAGTTAATGACAGGTCTGTCATATGACAGTTCCTGCATTCTTTACACCAGCCAGCGTTACGTTCTCCTAATAGATACGGCCAACAGAAAGGCCATGCTACACTGACATGCTTGTTAAAAACAATCCCATTTGTCTGCAAAAATTCAGTTTGCGGGGAATTCTGATCTTTCTTGATCCTGGATTAGAACACTCAGTTTTAATGACCTGGAAGACGTCGGACTGGCTTGATGTGCTTGTTGCTGCTGGGCTTTTTAACAAGATCACTATGGTCTATGGAGCACCACTGCTGCGGTAAACAAGGACTCTTGGGAACTGAGAAAATTTGAGGAAACAAGGATGAGCCACTGACGATCCTGCCCAGTGGACATCTCTTTGGTGTGGGGTAGAAGTTGGCAGGTTATGAATTTAAACATTGATGATACAATAGCTATCTGTGGCAGGGAGTCCAAGAGCACACAATTAACCCTGCTTTCTGGATACAACGAATGCCATTGATTTCAATCTGAGGGACGCTAGCCAATTATAAGAATCTGTTAGCTCATGTATATGGAATATAGAGGCAGGCTTTATATTGTGGGGAAAACTCGTGGTAGTGTTTTCCCTGCCGGAGAATGGGTTAGTGACTGGCTTGAGGAAAATGGTGGTAAAAATCCCACCCTACATTCCTGTAAATAATTTGGCTTTAGTCTAAAAGCCAGAGGCACTTACACAGCCTTTTAGTAAGCCTTTAAGGAGATGTAAACACAGACAAATCAGCCAAGCTCTGCTACATCTGCAATGCCTCGTGACGCAATCACCACTAATTGATTATGCCTACTGGCTTTGCGTCATATGGAGGGAATGCTCCAAATCTTGGGAAGAGAGTCTCAAGGAGGCCCTGGCACCCTGTACTTAAAGCACATGAGCTCATTCCCTAGAGAGTGTTTACAGGAAGCATGCTGAAATGGAAATGAGGATTGAAAAAAAAAAAAAAGCACACTGGTAACTAAGGGAAAGATTTCAGTGGCTCAGTCAGCACGAACAGTGAGAGGCCCACCTCCAAATGAGCACACTCAGCACCAAGTCTAGAACGGCCATTATAGAGGAGTGCTGTTAAAACTCAAGAGGACAGAAAGCGGAGGAGTGAACTAGACCTGCTTTTTTTTAAATCTCTCTCCTCCTTTCCACCTTGTTCTCTGCCAAGTCTTTTAATGACTTCTGATGTGCGAAGCCTCAGCAAAAAACATCAAAGTCCTTTCAATCACTGGCTGATCCTGAATGCTGCAATATTCATGGTCATCAGGGAATGCTGTGCATCACTCCTGATGCGATATACTTGCATTACTAACGTCCGTGGTCATGTCAGGTTGTCTGCCAGAGAATGTTAATCGTCTGATCTTAGGAGAAGAAATAAAAATACTTCACTTTACACCCAAGGTCAAGAGCATTAGGTTTGTACGGTGGAAACCAGCCTGGGAGAATTCCTCACATTGCATTGGAGGCTATAAAAACTACAGTTAGCTAAGCAGCCGAAGCCTTTCATTCATACAGGTATGAGGAAGGAATGAGGGCGGATGACTGTGGGTGGGATGTGCAAAGTGCCTAATGATTTAATATCACAGCTAGCAAAAGGAAAGCTGGAGTACCAGGGTAAAAAATAGTGAAAATGTAAATAAAATATGTGCATATATTGCAATATTGGGCACAGCACAAGATCAGGAGATCACAAGTTTGAGTCTCAGCAAAGACAATGCCATCTATGGCTGGAAGTCCATGCTCCCTGGGTGGTATTACTATCTGGCCTGTCAATGGCTGTCAATCTGTGAGCTCATGTATATGAAAGATGGCAGGTATCACTTTCCTCTATATGTGCTACGCTGTGTTGAGACGTAGCATGAGCAGCATTGTCAAAAGACTTCTAGCCTTCATCCTCCCTGTTTGGGGCAGGAACTGACAAATGGGGAGAAAATTGAAGGGGAAAAAAAAGTACGAAATACACAATCATCTAAAAGTCTTTCATCAGCCTGGCCCGTAAATTATTTCTCATACTGTAGGAGGCGAAACTAACATGAAATTCCAAAGTTCAGACAGTGTAGATGAACTATTTTTCCTTATGTTTTCACATTTATTTGCTCCTGTCTTGACTAAAAGTGCAAACTGACATGTCTTTCACGACTTCATTCTGACGGTCCAAAGGTGCTTGCAAAGCGATCAGCTCAGTCTCCTCTTGGTTTGTCCAGTGTACACCTGACTGTGTGTCTTTCTGTCTTGCCCTCGTTCGTATATACCTGTATAGTATATAAAAGACCGTTGTAGCTGCAAGCGGTTCCCAGAGTGGGTGCAGTAAATGATGAACCATTGAACAAGACTAGGTCACATTCAGCTTATTAGGGGACACGTTTTCAAATGTCATTGTCAGAAAAAAAAGCTTATTTGCTTGGTAAATTGGGCTAAGTCTCATGGTGGGCTTGTCTGTACCATTACAGATGTCGCTTTATGAGTATGCATGTGGTGCTTAACTACTTTTATTTCAAACCCCCCGCCTTAATTGCTGAGTTGGTAGCAACAAAGAAACTCTTTCTCGCATCCATCTCCCTGTTGTTTCCCTCTCTGGAAGGGTAAAACAGGTCAGGGCACAGACACTGCACATGAACCCTATTTACAGAACAGCATGAGCTGAAATCCCATTTATACATTACCCACTTTCCCTGTTCCTGTTCCTTTCCTCCTGTGTTTTACAGCATGCCACCCAGGCCATCTCCATAAAGACACAGGGTAGAATCAGGATAAATGGCCAGACTCCAGGATGGTATGGGCCCGAATGGGAATTAAATGGGATTATAAATTTATAGTGGCTGGGCGATTCCGAGAGAGCCTACTTCAAGACACGGACGGCAGGCAACCGACAGAAACACTGAAGAGGCTAAGGGGAATAAATGGAACATTGGAGAGGTAAAACAGAGGCCTGGAGTAGATTTTATAAGACAATATAAATATTTGGAGGGGGAAATTAAGAGCCAGCCAAATGCTGCCAAAGGCTTCCTTTTCGGGAGACATCCACAGAGGTGCATTCATTACCTCATTTGAAAAAAAAAAAAAAAAAAGACATTTCCTACCTTTTTTGGTTAGACTGCCATGGCCTTAGTGCTTAGTTACACCCTGAACTGTCTAAAACTGGGATCATTACATAGAGAGACAGGCAGCTTCTCCTTGGTGGTTATATATGAATGTCAGAAAATCAAAAACATACTCACAGACTTGACCTTTGAGTTCAGTTCCTATGATTTCATTAAATACAGATTTATCTGTGACACCAGAGCAAAAATATGTCCATCAAATCTGACACAAAATGGTCCTAAAACTATACCTTTATGACCATATCTAAGCCATATGCCAAGCTTTTCCATTGCACATATGACTAAAATTAAGTGATCTCGCTTTGAAATGTTTGACGTTGACCAGGACATGACAGATGAGAAATCGTAGCATGAAACCCAGATAAAAGCAAGCCCTGATCTGGTCCATTTGAGCACTGAATTTGAATGTTCAATGCTTAAAGGAGATTTTTTGCATGATAGTGCACTGGATCAGATTATTTCTCTCTGCAAGTCAGTTTAGCTTGCAGGGATTATTTTCTAATCCCTTTGGTCTTCCTCAAGAGGGGAGGGTCGTAAAGACCCTTGCCCCATCCTCATGAATATCTCCACCTCCTCCTCCTGCTCCTATTGTTCAAAGCTACAAAGAATCCCCCCTGAGCTGCACATCTGCAAAACAGTTTCTCCTTTTTAACTCCTTGATACCAAAGTGTAAAGAAAGTGGGAAGAATTAAGGCTCACCGGGTGCTAAACTTCAGCAGGGACTACAATGGCTGTTCCTTCATTCATTCATTCATTCATTCATTCATTCAAATCTTCTTCTTTTGTCCTGGGCTTGCATAATTACCTGCTCACTTTCTAAAGACACTGAGCTAATATCAATCACCTACACAGAAACCTTTTCTGTGACAGAATGACATTTCCCGACACGGTTCCTCTTGCATTCCTCAATGCTTTATTCCTCTTTCTGCTATTTAGCCTTCCACGTCCACGAAATGCACAAAGATCTGAACGCAGTCTCTGAAGTCAATTTGAATGAAGACAGGTTCTATGGGTGAACATGGCGGATTCAATGTGGGCCCAAAAGAGCAATAAAAATCCAGGAGCCAGTCCACCAGCATTGCCCCCTAGAGCTATCATCACAGCCTTTTTATGTTTGGAGCACACTTGCACCGCAGAATCAAGCCAGTACAACGAGGTTGAGCCAGAGCTTGGCTTGCCAACACAAAATGTCAGGGAGAGTAATGACAAAAGGATCTTCACAGGGATCCACATGGGGTTTGTACACATTATCTGTTGATCCTTTGCCAGGATCTCATATGAGTTCATTATTTCTCTGCACTCTTTCTCTTGAGAGGAGAAATGTCAGAGGTGGTGGCAGTGGACGGCTCGCTCCGTCACCAGCCTCCAGCTAACCCTGTGCTCCCTCTCCTCCCCAAGCAATTTCCACCGATGAGGTAAGGTTTCAATTTCAGACAGTCACAAAGGCATCAGATTCGGCCTAAAGTAGCAAGTTTGAGGCCATGCACGGTAGAAAAGGTCTGGCGCCGAGCCACATGCTTGGCTCATTACACAGATCTGGCTTCGCTTCTTTGAAGGGAGACGGAGTTGGACTGAAACTTGGCCGCGTCTCAGACTCTGGGGACACGTTTCTCTTGGTGAGGATGATGGTGATGATGATCACGTGTACATCTAATCCTCAGCAGATCATCCATCAGCCATGCAATGAATAGGAACAGAGTGTCTCAGATAACGGTCTGATGCGTCTGCGCTGTGGGGGTTAGGGCGGATGGGGGGGGGGGTAATCTGGACAATTTTGAATTCTTTCACACACTGAACTAAACCGGCAAACACATCTGCTCATCATAACTTTGGCAAGAAAGCCAGAAAAGCATGCGCTCTCTCTCTTGATAATATACATCTCCCCTGCTCTGCTCTCTCTTGCTCATTAGACATGTTGAGATAGTGCATTCGGGTAGGCATCGAGTGCTTACTCCGCTGATAAGATGAGCTCCATTACAAGGTCAACTGCTGGTTAATTAAGCGGAGGAGCACTGGGGGAAGCCTGGCACGGTAACAAGGTTAGCCCAGGGCCAAGGTTTACAGACAGGCGCTGACGGAGCTCTATCGACTCAACAATGTTCATTCAGTCAGCGATCTGACACTGTAAACCTGATCTTATTGAGGGAGTGATTGAGGCAGAACAGGTGTGCGCGCTGCACAGCTGGATGTCTGTACCCTCGGATGTTTTCCTGAGCTGACCGAAGGACCGTGCACGAGTCCAATAAGGAGACGGCACATTACCCAAAGTCTTATTAGACCATCCAGTCCTGACACTCAAACGTTTTGCACCCGATAGGCTCATCTTCTTCTTGTCCCCAAGCCAAACGATGCAAACAAATGATTTCCTGGTGTGCACAAAGGCTGAAAATTAGGCAGGAAATTATTTGTAATCCTCCTAATAATCCCAATTAAGGCAGTCGCAGCAACTGCGAGCAAGAAAAGAAAAAAAAATAGAGAAAAGGCAAATAACCTTCTTTTCCCCTCTTTAAGTCTCTAAACGTGCATTTAATTAGAATGATTACTCGGGGTCTTCAGCGCCCTCCTTTGAAACTCTGCGAGACTCTCGTCAGATTTGCATGAATATGAAACAGGAAGTCGGATTTCTATTAATACCCTGAAGCTCAGAGTGCTGATATCAGCTGTTTGGCTTACTATAAATGAGAAACTATCATTACGAAGGAATTATGTTCATAAAGTGAATAACCTCTTAAACCATGTTTCCTTCCCATACTTAGCTGTATCTTCCAGAGAGAATGGACACCAAACACCAAAGTGCACCTTAATTTGATTTCAACATGGGAAAAAAAAAAGAGAGCATTCTTCTCTCATCCTCTCATCCCTCTTGTCTCTGCTTTCAAAGGTGAAGCACATTCTTTAGGGGTTTAAAGTCAAAGTGGAGGGACAGGGTGAGCAGCTTCCATTCCACACAATTATCTGATCCAGTGGAGCCTTCAGATTTCCTCATTACACACACTTATCACTGGATCCCAGCCCAGAGCCTTACAGCTATCACCTAATAATAGTTCAGCATATTAAGGCAAATTAACATCATTTCAGCCTCTTTTTAGAGACGGTCGCTCATGGGAAAGCTGTTCATTAGGGTTCAGCCTTCCCTTGAAGCCTTCAGTTGTTTATCTGATCAGTCACTAATGACTGAGTGAAGGGTGGGCGTGCGTGTGTGTGGGTGTGTGTGTGTGTGTGGGTGTGTGAGAGTGTGAGTGTGGAGGGGTGGTGTTCAAAGAGAGGCTGAACTTGGGATGCGGATCCTCCCTTTAACACATTTTAAGATTGCACACATCCTTATCCGACTTAATCTCTTCTTTAATTAAAGACTTTGAACAATGTGTGCACATGTATGTGCGTGAGTCTCTGTGTATGCCCGACAGTAAATGAGAGGGTGTAGGCCCAAGCGATACATGCATTTAACTTTAGCGATTGTACGATTTCTGGTGAATGTTTGACTGAACGAGCACACATACACCAGCCAGTGTGTTTGCCTACCTGCGAGTGATCGATCCCTGTTTCACCTCATCAATCAATAGGCACCTTGACACTAGCACAAAGGTTTACATGGAGCTAAATGGATATTTGTGACCTTTGATCCCTGCAGATTCTGACATTTTAGGCTTGACCTTTGAGCTGACATGGCTCGGCTTCACGAGCCACATAAACAGATCCATCTTCAAAAACAATTCTCTTTCGGTGGTGTGGCGTGCGTGCTGCAGCTATCCATCCCCACTGAAACTGGATTAGCGTTGTGGGGGTGGTGCTGAAAGAAGCCTGGACATTAATTGGCCCTGTGGAGCCTGCTGTGCCGTGTCACGCCGGCTGTCAGGAGCCTCGTAGGACTGAAGGGAGGGGCAAAGCGGGCTGGGAAATTAATTATGAGCAGTTACGAAGCAATCTGTCAAAATTTGTTTTTAGCTACTCCCACCTGCTTGGGGTGAGCTAAGGGACTGGTGGCATGTTGGCACATGTGTACATGGGACTGTAAGTTCTTATTAATGATAGAATAAATCATGATGACCTAGAAACTATCTGGTTAAATACTGATACATATTGATAGAGATGCATTTATAGCAATATGTTCAGAACCAGGACAAGTACAAAAAGGTTGATGCCAATCCAGAACCTACTGTACAAACTGTTGATGCCAGTATAACCTACTCTACACCAGTATAAACCTCTTGGACATCTTTGACATCACAGGGCATTTTATTTAGTTTTGTTTATGTTTCAACCATTTAAATAGTAGCTACAGATGGTGCATACATATACCGTGTGGTCATGCACTTAGGCTGCTGGACACATTATTAATAACATTAGGTAGTAAATTTAGCTATGTTATTAAGTAGGGCTGCAATGGAGATGAGTGAGTTTTGTTTCATTTGGAAAAGCTTTGGAAAAGGTTTTGTCAGGTTATCTGTCCAACAGCATACGCTTGGCTTACTTCACCTAGAACCATGGTGTATCAAATGTTGGTATCGGAGAATCTGTAAATAAGTATTGTATTATATCCTCCTGAGAGCCGGAGTTTAACGGTGTGTACCTTGTCCTTTCTCCTCACTGTTTCTCGTTTTCATAGCTCATAACTATTCAACTTGTTCATTGTCTCCAAACAGGAAGAAGTTTGGCAAAAGTGTAATACCCAGTGGTCCTCATATGAAGATCTTACAAGGAAATACACACAATGTAGTTTGGGGGAAAATGTGATGTCCTCTCTGGAGGACATTGGGGTCTCAGGAGGATTATGGATACTCAATGCCAGTATTTGTATTGATGCATCTCTACCTATTGATATACTGACTCCAATAACGTCTGATCTTTGGCCATTCTGCGGAAGTCTGGTAAGCAACTGCAAAACACATTAGTAGAATGAGATCAGTCCTGAGAAGGCCCATCCACTTTCGTGGTCTGCACTCACTCTTACTCACAAGCAAATCCAGGCTAGAATTTAGACAAGGGCAGCTTAAAAGATAAACCAGTTGCTGTGAGTTTCTCCCATTGCAGATCCATGTGTCTGGCAGGTAGAGGCCAGGCAAAGAGAAAAGGGATTATAGGATCATAAGGCTCATGTGAGAACTATGCTGCTTCTGACCACTGGCACAATCCCAAGAGATACTTCACAGAGGCCAAGTTTCTCACTAGTTGGAAACTTCATCTGGGAGGCAATCTCAGGTGATCTCTTGTCAGACTCCATCTCCTTAAATGTTCTCTAGCGAGATCTGCCTTTACGTTTCTTTGAAAAATGGTGCACAGGAACGATCTGCTGTAAAATGGTTTTACCAGCTCTCTCATTTCCACAGTACAGCTAAATGCTGGGGTTGGCCAACATACAAAAATGCTCACTGTGTCCGTGCCAAATGGTTGCCATTAAATGACAGCCTATCGTTCACAACATTCACACATATGCATTTTATAGCTATAATGCGCCCAGATGAGCTAACATGGTTAACAAGTAATACTACAGCTTAGCACGAACTGACTGACAACACTCATTTCCATTCAATGTCAGGCCAATTCAAAACATTTGGCTGCGTTCCTCTAATCAAATGCATCTGCCGTTGCTCTTATGCATGCAAACATACATATGTATACATATAGAAACAGAAACATGCAAACACACGTCCAAAACTGGACAAACTGGACTTAGAGACAGCAAACTCAGAATAAACAGTCACTACAAAGCACATGGGACCTTTCAACTTTTAAACCACAGACAAACTCCTCCAGAAATAAATGTTTATTTAGAGAACCAGTCATCCTAAAGTGACTGACCTCGTTGCTGAATGAACAATCTTTCTCTCTCTCTCTCTCTCTCTCTCTCTCTCTCTCTCTCTCTCTCACCCTCTCTCTCTCCATCCCAGCTGTGAGACATGGCTGAACTCAAGCACTAACACTTAGGAAATAACCAAACAAACAGCTCCTAGCAAGAATAATCCAGTCTGGTTCCTCAAGTCCTTACAGGCAAGTTTGCTCGCCCCGGGGCAGTTATTTATGGGCGGACAAGGCTTGAAAAGAGACATACTTGAAAACAGGAAAAGGATACTGACCATTTTGATGTATTTGATAAGGCAAAATCATTGGAACAATCATTAGTGGTATAGAAACCGGCTGGGCTGTGAAAATAAAACAAAATGGCCGTAAAAAGTAAAAACAACAATAAAAACAAAAACAAAAAAAAACCCCACATTTTCCTCTTGTTACAGCTACAGCATATCCATGGATTTCTCAAACACTGGAGGCAAGTGGAGAGAATCAAATGTCTGAAAACACCAACCTTCTTCACTGGTGTTTCTATGGCAGGGGTGATCATCAATCCAGAAGTTAATCAAAGTCTCATCTGCCAACAGGAAGTTGTTAACCCTCTCCAGGACCGCGTTGCTGATGTGCAACAGTGAAAATATCAGATTTGTCCTGTTACTAAAACTTAATTT
>JAQLOM010000009.1:13276768-13289444 GCA_030068315.1 Chrysichthys thysi | reverse complement strand
TCTTTAGTGACTTGCAGGGGGAAATTTGGGTTTGGAAGGAAGGAATGGAGGAAACTATGGAAGACATGCTTATATACACACACACACACACACACACACACACACACACACACACACACACACACACACACACACACACACCAAAGAATGGTGGAAAGAAAGCCATTATTATTGAGCTGCAGTCTTATGTAGTACATATAATTACTAGCAAGAAATTGGCTTTTTTTTAAAAATATTTTTAAAGAAATGGCCTTTACTTATTTTTTTTTGGTTATCGCCTATATAATAGCAGCAGCACAGTGCAAAAAAAAGAAAAACACAATGAATGTGCATGGCATTTTCTTGACCATGTAAACCATGTGAACTATTACACAATACCTGCCATGTTAATGGACTGTGGGCTATCTGGGGCAAAATCCCAACAGAGCTCACTGATTTCTGAACTCAATTGAAGACATTATGCACAGACAAAGAATCAGAACTAAACGAATTTAGTTAAATGCATTCATGAATAGTCTGTTGATGTTACACAAAAAGTCCCTTTCGTTCCTGAGGTAATTATAATTATAGGAGTATGCGATTTGGGACACAGCCCGGGTTTGGTGAAGCAGGTTTGAGGGCGCGCGTGCACCACAGTCACGAGCATGCGCGCCCTCTGCTGGACGCCACAGAACATTACTCCTGTGTTTTTCTCCACTGAGGGAAATGAATGAACAGTGTGACACTGATAGCTCAGGGTTCTTCAATCCATCTTCTGTAGTCCTCCTGCACTGTGCTTTTAAGTGTATTTCCTACTCTAATACATCCATTTTAACCTCCTAAAGAGCTTGTGAATTAGCTGACGACGCGTGCCGGAGCACCAGAAACGCTCCGATGTGTCAGAGAGCTCCAGGAGCGGGCTTGGACATCACTGGCATCAGAAACATTTTACACAGTCTGGGTTTATGAGGTGTTAAACACCTCACGCACATTAGTAAACCGGTTTAAACGTGTGTCCTAATGTTGACTTGATCCTCCCTTACAAGCTAAAAGATATGTGCAAGATATTTTTTTTAATCCAAATATGCTCACGAGGACCTCTTTAACTGTTGTTCGCTAGAGTAAGCAGTAAAAATAAAGTGAAACCATTCCCAGGTCAAGCCAAAGCTTACTTACTATAACCATTTAATCTGCTCTTTTATATCTCTCTGTGAAAGCCTTTCAGTGCACGGAAAATCCTTTTTTAAAGCTCATGTTTATAGGTGGCTTCTGGTGTGTGCTGCCGAGCACCGGATTTTTACTGATGCTCAACTCTCTTGGCGTGCCATGCAATATGCTGCACGTTGAAAGCCAAGGAGCACGTCTCTTTCACTGAAGAAAAGCAACGATGTTGTTTTCTGAGCTCTTGAAAAAGAAGCAGCAAGTAATTCTGCCCACTGCCAGGCGATGCCAACTCCACAGGCCTCTCCCCATTCTGGTACTGACTAATGTTCTCCTGCTGAGACGGAAAGAACATAAGTGCATTAACTGCACTATGCACTCCTGCTTCAAATCCTTTAATTGGCCGTTGTGTACGACTGGCCTCCCAGCTGAATGCTTGCAGCTGGAACGTTACCAGTGCTATAAGGGGCATACCGCACAGTGACCTATACACAAACAGCAAAAACATGACCACTCGGAGAGCACTCAATAGCACATTCCACACTCCTCTGCCTTCTACTTTTCATCTAACTACTTTATGCATCTCTATCAGAAGCAGCTTTTGCAAATGGGTGAATTGAGAGCAGGAGTAGTATACTAATGGCAGTAATTGAGCATCTCAGAGCAGAGCAAACTTTGTGATGAGGTCCGAGTCAACCTAGAAGGAAAAATCCACCCGTACATATTGATTTGTATAAAGAGCCTCATTGGTGTCTATGATTTATTTTGTAGTGACTTTGGTTTTTTTTTTGCTTAAACCTCTTTCTTCAACATGTTAGCCTATTTTTATTGTCGTTACCGGTTTCCAACATCACCCATAATGCTTTTTGACTACCTGCTAATAGTGGTGTCAGCGGGTTTTAGCATTTGCTTCAATTTAAAGAAAGTGATGCAGCAGTGCTTTAGACTTAAATCTGTCCAGCTCTCTCAACTTTACCTCTGTACACACCTTCCGTGTGCACTCACTGTACACTCCTCACCTGTACACTCCCGATCTGTACAGTATACTTTGCTCGGATGAGGTTTCAAAGCTTCAAAGCTGCATTGCATTCTGGGTCCCTGAGTCCAGCATTTGCTGGAAAACTCTTTTTTCATACTGTTTCATTTTTAGGAGTTCACTTTTTAGGAGATTGTCTGAGATCACTCTGGTTTTTCTTCTAATAAACTCAACTGTAAGTGTACTAGCAATGTTGTCTGTGTCTGCACAGCACACGACGTATCTGGGGAATTCAGCAACAAACAACAAATTAACAGCAGAATCACCATGCATGTCACAAATCTTTCCATATAAACACATTTGATGTATTTCAAGGTAGAGCCCAGGTCCACCAGCAGCATGTCCAGATGTTTATACTGTATGTATAAGACAAACTTGTATTTGAAGACTTATCGTATGTGTTCCTTGGTGCAAAGTGAATGGTCATATAGCAACATGCAGTTGCTTCATTTCGAATTTCTAACATTCAAGAGGTTAAAATATCTACAAAGCAACAATGATGATGAAAAGCAACATAAACTGGATAAAATCAAGTGTGCGAGAACTGTATAGACTAAGAGGAGCAGACCTTGGGTGGGAATGCACATCTGAGCTCTATTTAATTTTCTCTCTGTGTTTGTCTCTGCTTCCTCCTCTCTCTCTCTCTCTCTCTCTCTCTCTCTCTCTCTCTCTCTCTCTCTCTCTCGCTCTTTCTTAATGGTCTTTTGCAAGAGTACTTGCATCCATCGCTCTGACAACACTGTCTGCCATGAAGCATAAAGACAGACAACTGAAGAGTCACGCAGGATTCCCCAGACTCTGAATTAGTGCGTTTCTTTAGACAAACTCACTTCTTCCTGACAAACAGTGGAAGCTTTTAGTCAGGGCTTGAGTTAAGGGAGAAGAGGAGAGGATGCCAGTCCCTTAGCAGACGCCAGTAACAAAGCTCTTGTAAAACTTCCATCCCCTTTACAAACCCTTGTTGAAGCTGTTACATTATGTCACTCGAGATGTTTAGTATTCATATTTTAATTCCACACGTTATACACATCAAATGACACTGTAGATTTATTTCATGTCAGAGCAATATGTTGTAATAAATTAGCCGACAGGCTCGTATCCAGTAAACCTTAACAGGTTCCAAGTTAAAACTATAACAGGTTCATCAGGAGTTTTCCAGCTACAAGTCCAGGCATATTTGTGGAACCCTCCAAGGCAACCACCTAAGGAGAACGTTCTCCTACATGTAAAATGAAGACGAAGGAAAAACATAATACAGTGAACCCCCGCAATATCGCAGTTCACCCATCGCGGGTTCAGTGCATCGCGGATGTTCAAATTTTGATTCGCAGAATTTTTTGGCTTTCGTGGGACTCTGGAATATAAAATATAAAATATAATTAAAAAAAAAAGTTAATTCAAACATTAAAAGAACATTTAAATCGAAATACAACAGTATGCACTGTATTTCATTAGCGGATGAGTAAACAGTGGCGGTGTACGCCACTTCCGCTTCAGCTAGTAAACCGGCTGTAAACAGGAAGTGACCTCACCGGCAGTAAATATGAGTGTAGAATTTTATATGCTGTTAAAATTACGGATGTTTAAGAGTGCAGAAAGTGTTTAAGAGCACAGGACGTGTTTATAAGAGAGTGGGAAAGATTAATAAGAGTGTGGAAATGGTTTATAAAACCTTAATATATAAATAGAAATAATAAAATAAATGTGACAGCGCTATTTCGTGGATTCCACCTTTCGGGGGGGCCAGAACGTAACCCCCACGATAGGCGGAGGTTCACTGTATACTGGAAAAATGGAAAAGCATTATCTGAAAATGATTTTTCCCTGAAAAAAGAAAATGAAACATATCAGCTACAGTATTTTATCGTTCCCTTGAAAACATGTAATAGTTTACTATTAAGCATTCGTTAAGGCTTAAGTCTTTTATATCACCAGTTCATAAAACAACCAGCATTTGCCTGGATAACAAGTCCTTCTCCAAAGATGTGCACTTGACTGGACCTGAATCCACATTAAATAGTGTGAGCGCTTTAAATATCTTGAAAATGCCATAATAACTTTTAGACAGGCGTTTTTCCTACATCAGATGCTACACATAGAGTATATGGACTATGCTGGACAAAGAGTGGATTTATTTAATAACGTACCAAAGCACCAACAGTGTTTATACGTTTAGTAAGAAGCACTTCGGAAAGTTTTCCAGTCTAAACTGAAGCCTCTGTAGGACCTAAAATAGGCATGCTAATCAATCAGGGCAATTCACAACGGCACAGAGAGAATTCTTCAGCTGGGGTTCAGGATTGAGGATGGACTATCCAAACACACAAAGAGCTCCACATTCAGCTGCCAAAACACAGTCAGGCCCGCGTGGCTAATGTGATAAATATGATCGCTGGCCTCCCAAGCCGTCTGACCTCCCTCTCTCACACACACACGCACGCACGCACACACACACACAGATGCAGGTGCGATATGCACTCCGTTTAACCTTATGTCCATATGCACAAACATATAATCAAACACTCATAGCTCCCAGGTCAACATAACAACAGTTGGACACCAAAAGTGGCTTAAGTGCAAAGCATAAATCCAGGGTATAGAAGGACATATTAAGCGAAACATTCATCTTGAAATTCATCGAATAAATTTACTACAGTACACAGAAACAGTCCGAGGGTATCATTAGAACTTTCATACTCCTCGACTCCTCTGTTACTCACAGTAAAAAAGAATTTAAAGATAAATTTAATCTTTCATTTAGAATTGTTTTTTTAGTTTGTATATTTCAGTTAGAGTTTGGAAAATACAGGGTCTATTTGCACCCAAACAGCATTGGTCACACAGCATTTGATTTTAATTTTTGTTGTCCTGTGCAATAGAACTGGCTGGCAACATTAGCTAATCGAACGATGTCCTAAACACAGCACTGAGCTAAAGCTATCCAACTAATATAAGGTGAGCTAATATTATTTCTTAAGCAGTAGTCTTAATGTAATAATAAGCTAGCTATTATTAATTGAATTACATACGTAATTGAATCCAAGCTAGCTAAAATTAGGCTAACTAGCTTTGTGTTATTATATCATCCTTCCTGTTTATTAGCAGGCTAGCTAATGTTAGCATAACTAGCTGATTAGGCTAGCTTGTTTCGTTAAAAGAATTATTAACTAGCTTTGCTTGGAAGCTAGTTGATATTAGGCTCGGACAATGTGATATTAAAACCGGTAGCCAGGTTTGCTAGCATGATTCAGCTTCACGCTCTCAGTTTGGTGGAGTTCATGTAGAGATCACTGTAAGAGAGTTGAATAGATGAGGAAAAGATTACTAAACAAAATGCAAATTGTAATATATATATAATTTCATCTCAGCAGTCAAAATATTACTGAAATCATAGATCTTTTTCATATATAGTTGTACTGCTTTGCTGGCATCTTGATGTCAGTTTGTAATAACATGATATATATACAGTATTGTTTCGTGAGAATGCCTTTAACAATAATAAAATAATATTTTGTCCTATCACCTTTAGTCAAAATGCACAAAAGTGTCCACACCTTACAAGGATTTTGTATAAATAGAGATGTTTGCGGGACTTTATTAATCCTTCTCATGGACTCATTTTTGTCCCATTTTGCACATTTAGCCACTGTGACACTGACCAGGCACTATGGATGAAGGCTAGAAACACACTGTCCATGTTCATGTTTATGTATGTGGTCTGTATTTGACCTAAGAGCTTCAAATCTGCCCTTTTGCCCACTTGAAAAACCTCCAACCCGTACGCCATTTTAGTTTGGGATTTGTGTCCTGATTCGTTCCTCTATATTCACGCCTTAGAAAAAGAACAACAAATGGTTCCCCTTTATTTGTATCTGTTTAGAAGACTTGATCTGTTCTATCCGAATAAAGTATTCACGCTCGGTTTCATTCCTAATCTGCAGCTTGAAAAATTCTCACAGTTGTGTTTAAAAGGCCAGTGCTATGAAGCAGTTCTTCTGACCAGCTGCAGTTTAGTCCATGTCTGGCTCTTGGTCCTTTGCATCTGTTCCTCAAGCTGCGTATTCTCTTGGACAGACTGCAAAAAATGTCTCTCCAAGTTACTGCAGAGTTCTGGCATCGAGGACAGGGTTTCGCGGAACTCAGTGGAAGTGCCAGTCAAACCGATCTCAGTCCATTCTTCCAAGTGCCATTAGTGCAATGACACGGGCGCCATGCACAGCGCCAGATAATGGAGGGAAGAGCTCGCATGTCCTCTCAGTCACCCACGCAGAGCCACAGGCAGACGTTTAGGTTCAAGTGGAAAGAGTTCATATCTAACAGGGAGTCATCGGCTGTCCATGCGGATGAAATAGTCAGATGGGTTTCGGGTCAAAGGTAGACAGGCGGTAATGATACCCCCCTGCTGAGGAAAGCCGCAGCCATCCTTTCTGCTGTTTCAAAGAGAATGGTGCTGTTTACGTGCCTGGTTTCATTTCTACACACTTTCCATTACTGACTCACTCATTCCGCTTGAGTTCCTGTCATATACGATCTGTCACTTTCTCCTTTTTTTCCCCTCCCTCTGTTCTCTTCTCTCCAATTTGCCACTTTTCCTAACTGTCAGCGCTCTCATTCTCTCATGGTCTCATTTTCCACATCATGCCACCATTCAATCACATCCCTATTCCACCCTTTTCTCGAAATCGCTCCTGTCGTTGGGCAGCGGGGTAGCGGCGTGTTTCGCTGTCACCCAGGGTCAGCTGGAAAATGAGCTAGTGAAATATGACAGACGGTTTGAAAGCTTTCTATTCCAGCAGTATATGTACATGCTGATGTACTGCTCCCTCATCTCCTCCATCTCTCAGTCAAACCAGGTGTCTTTTTGATGCTGCTACTAGTTTGGATGTCTGTCACCAGTGAGTTGGGTTACTTTAAATTTCTCCCACACGGTAGACATAAAATTCTCAAATTTCCGCATTTCGCAAGACCGAAAGCCAATATTAATCCCAATGCCTGAGGTAAAATAAAAAAGTTCTCTCTGAAATGTTAAGAAATAATTGGATAGAGAGTAAATCTGTGTTTTCACTGAGAGTTTCACTTTCAGAGCTACAAAGGAATCCAGCCTGGACGTGAGAGGAGAGTCTTAATCAATTAGCTTCTCTACTCTGAGATGCTGGCTCTCTGGGTCATGGGGCTCCAAGGAAAACATTTTTCAGCTGGTTGCATTACGCTTTCTTTGGATGTGTGACCCAACTCCCTGTAGCTTAGAGAGGCAAGCACAAACACAGTTTCTGGAAGGAAGGTCTTCACCTTGGTGAACCCAGTGTTTCCTTCACTAGAGAGAAATTAGAGCTGATTAGCTCAGTTTCCGTTTCGAGATCCATTTCTTTGTTCCCATATACATGAAAAAAATGTGTCAAATTCTACGCCTACATGCGATATTTAATCACATTAAATCACCATGTATAATGTATACTAGAGTTTGTTAATACCAGGCAAAATGAAGACATATTTGATTCCAATATAGATGAATCATATCATCTTTCATGCAGTGCATATATATATTTTCAGAAACACACTGGTTTCTCAAGAACTCTTCAGAGAATCACCGGTTTCAGCTTTCTAAACGGGTCCTAATTTTTTTTAAAAGAGCAATGTTGAACAAGTTCTACAGGAGAAATAGATTTAATAGATCCATAAACTAGCCAAAGATGCTTTGAGGAAACCCATTAAGAGTATGCATTTGTACAATCTCTATAATACCCATGACATAATAAGTAAAAAAAAAAAAAAACATGACGAGTCATGCTTTTACAGAATAATCAATGACAGGGTATGGGCCAAGTGTGAAACAAAGTTGCTTGAACACCTGAAAGTGGATTACAGTGAACCCCCGCAATATCGCGGTTCTCCCATCGCGGGGTCTCAAATTTTGATTTTCGGAATTTTTTGGCTTTCGCGGGACTCTGGAATATAAAATATAAAATATAATAATAAAAAAAAAGTTAATTCAAACATTAAAAGAACATTTAAATCGAAATAAAACAGTATGCGCTGTACTTCATCAGCGGATGAATACACAGTGGCGGTGCACGCCACTTCCGCTTCAGCTAGAAAACAGGCTGTAAACAGGAAGTGACCTCACCGACAGTAAGTACGCATGTAGAATTTTATATGCTGTTAAAATTACGTATGTTTAAGGGTGTAGAAAGTGTTTAAGAGCATAGGACGTGTTTATAAGAGTGTGGAAAAGCTTTATAAAGCCTTAATATATATCAATAATGTGACGGCACTACTTTGTGGATTTCACCTTTCGCAGGGGGCACCGGAACGTAAATTGTATTTCCTTTAACAGAATATCCCAAATGTTTTATTCCTCTTATACCACAGTTATTTACTAGTGACTGCAATTTTTGTATTTATTAATGAACAATATTTTATGTTTTAGGTGCTGTTGCAAGACAAGTTAGTTCCTGATATCACTTATTTATTATTATCACTTCTTTTATAACAGCTATAAACCTGCATTCCTTCACCACCCTTCTTAAAGTTACTAAGCAAATAATGCAACAAAAAATTCAACATTTCTTTCTGTAAGTGTTAAAAATCCCAATGTGAACAGCTTCCTTTGCACAAATATATGGTTTTCTTTGTTAAATAATGCGTTTTATTATTAGGCTTAGATCTGAAGCATCTGCAGCATCCTACTATCCCTGGGAATGAGCTGTTACTATCGAAATAACTTATTATTTGAATTAAAGGCAGAACTATTAGCAGAGCAGAAAATGTTACAGGAAATGAACCCGCACCTTCAGATTCACTGTGATGTAGTAGATAATAAAAGGTTGCTGCATTTTTTTTAATATTTTGTACATTACACAGTGATACTGTACAGGTAGTCCGCGCAATTAATCAGCATTGAAATGATAATAATAACTCAGAGAACGTTGCTTTACCAGTGTAACCAGGTGAGTTGTCCTCATCGTGGTCAGAAGGTGGAACAGATGTGGTTGCTTCGCGTGGCCCATTCTGTGCACTGACATCTGTCAGAGAGGAAAAGAAAGAAGACGTGTCATTTTTTAAAGAAGCTGCAATAGTTGCACTGTGTGGCATCATATGTATGGGAAGGCACATTTTTTCTGTTTTCTCCCCTTTAGACAGTACTTTAACTCCAACAGAATGGCAATAGGATCATATGTTTTTGATATGCCAATAAATGATATTGCAGGAAGGTTTCCTGCAAGTGTCATGAATAACTACAGATGATTGGAGGTTCATTTTTGTTTTGTAGCTATAATTCTATTTTCTTGTCAAATTACAAATAATTAGTATTAATAAATAGAAATATTGCTAAACCATATTGTATACTGCAGGTTTTTTTTTTTATTGCTTTAGTGGTACTTTATTAGCAAACCTAAATATTTCCATATGTATTGCTCTGTAAAAAGGGTCAGAGCCGCTGAGGTGACATTGTTCCTTTTTTAATACGGCAAGGCAACATATTATAAATTGAGGCCACAAATTACTACATTGAGCCCTCAAGTTAATATTTTGCGGCCACAAACTTCCTTGTGATCCTGAATTATTACATTGTGAATGTATAAACTGTGGCCAATAACTGTGAAACTCAAGCACATGACTTAATACTGTATGTTGTCAGAATATCATAGTTGATATGTTGCCTCTTTATAATTACTTGGTGCAAACATCTTTACTTGGAGAATTCCCTTGAAGTGATGTGGGCTGATATCCATATCACAATACCGGTCATTCCATTATTATTCAGTAATGTGTCAATCCAAGAGTGAATTGTCATATCAGTATTATCTTAAGTTTCTATGGTCACGGTGGTTTATAGTATTTACTCTAATGTATCCTTAATACACTATATAGCCAAAGGTATGGGGCTATAGCACTTAAAGGGGCCATTGCACGAGAAACCGTATAATACTTGCTCTTTTTGAAATACGATAGGTTACTCCGAATTTGAAAATGTTCTTCTACCCCCATATTGTCTGCATTAGCCATAGAAAGAATATACGAAAAACGAGCGAATCAGAAAAAGCCCGTCGAACTTACGGCACTTTGAAAATTAGTATTCATGGCCTCACTCACTTTGGCTTGGGACCGCCCACAGGAAGACAGTTTTGATTTTGCGACCAGGAGAGCAGAGCCCGTCTCGGCAGGTCGAAGTAGAGGAGCTAACAGCAAGTTGAAAACATGGCAGAACATGTTCGTATCTGTGCTATTTGTGGCAATAACACATCAACATTACATGTCTTGCCCAAGGAAGAAGAACTGAGAATTTGTCTTTGTTACACCACCAGTGACGTATAAAGCTTTCATTTCGACCACAGTGACTTTTACAACTTCGGTGCCTACAGTAGTAGTTTTGCCTCGAGGTTGTTCTTAAAACCTGGATCTGTACCGTCACGACGATCGACCAAAAGCACACAGGCTGTAAGTAAAAAAATAAACTTTTCCACCCAAGGTTTCCCTCACTGGAGGGAGTGTCACAGTGCTGTTAGCCAATCAGAGGTGATACGTTTGAACACCATGAATATTCATGAGTAAGAGCCGAAACCCTGTCGTTCTCCCCCACACCCACTATTCCACCAAACTAGAACAGCCTGAAACAGAGCACCAGAGCATTTTTTTTCACCAAAACCGACTCACAGGGCATTTATTCATACTAGACACCACTGCAAAATTAATGAAAAAAAAATCAATGCAATGACCCCTTTAACAGTTCGATCATGATAATCCCTTTGTACACAAGAGTGTTGTCATGTTTGAACAGAATTGAACCTGTTAGTGCCAGAGAACGGAAATCTTAACGCTGAAGCATTCAAAGACATTCTAGGTAATTCTGTGCTTCCTGGCACTTTATGGCAAAAGTTTAAGAATGGCTCACCTATGTGAGGGCAAGAGGGGACTTTGTCTTTCAGTTGTGGTTTCTGCTCTCCCAGTTTAAGTTTTATGTACTATACAGAGAAATAGCAAAAACAGCAAAAAAATATTGGCTGAGATACAAGTTTCATGGAGACGAGGGTAATGAGGAAGAGTAAAAGGTTGAGGAAAAGTAGGAGAGACTTGAGCCGGTTTGGTTTGGCACGTCAGAGACAGATACATTTAAGGCTATTTGTGAAGGTCCATGCTGTCCTCTGTAATGAATGGAGCACAGGAGAGATACACAGAACCCATCACTTTGGTTCAGCCTTGCTTGCTTTTGTAAATAGATCTTTGAAGGCTAATTCTATATTTTCCATTGTACAGTCCAGAGAATGGAAATGACAGGGAAGTGAAGATTTGGTCAATGAGAGAGAAATGAGAGAGAGAGAGAGCAGAAACATAGACCAAAAAAATGAACATTTATTTTTATTTTTTTTACTTAATGACCCTGATGCTGTTGGCTTTTATTCTGTTGATTTTAGCAGTCACCCCTCAGTGCTTAGAATCGTTTATCAATATTCTGAGTGCTCCAACTGCCCAAATTGTGCGAGGACACTCAGGTTTAATACTGTCTTCACCACTGCTGTCAAAACAAAGAAATTATTTCTTTCTTTAAAAAAAAAAAAAAAAAAGGAGTTTTCAGAAGCTATTGCATGGTTAAATCAATAGATTTTATTAAATCTACCGCCAGACCAATTTTAGATGGTGCTGCAAATATCCATATTTCATATTATGGTCATAATGCACCAACAGATGAAAAGGTAGGGTAGGATATTGTTTGCATCTACTGAAAATGCCATTATATTGCCCCCCGCAGGATGAAAAAAAAGCAAAAATAAGCATAGAAGGCCACATGGAACCTACCTCATGGCTTAAAGAAGCTTAAGTTGGGTCCTCAATACATTATTTCATGGTCACCCCTTTGGCTCAATAAAAATATCTTAAAGTATTATGTTAGAGTATTTTTTTTTTTTGCCATACTGCCTGCTCTACAACTGGTAATAGAGGCAACCTGGCAATCTGTTTCCCTTCTCAATTGTGTACTAAAGGTCAGCGTAGTGGATGCTGACGTACTCATAGGGCGTACAAAAGACTTAAAAGTGTCTACCCACCGAGAAGTGGAAATAAAGATGTTTAAGAAGAAGAAAATAATCAGAAAGTTTCTGAAATGATTCCTAAATATTACCTAAGGGAAGTTAATTATAAAATTAGATATTTAATACCAATGGCATTTAAACAGAGCTGGTGAAAAGGTTTTCTTTGACATAATACCTTACTCATGTCTCGACTTTCTGTCCATTTTTTCACACATTTTGATCAGTTCTTCTGAACATATCTCACTGCCATTAGTACCCATTATGCTTGTACATTTTCAAACCCAGCAGTCTGTAACACAGTTATTCCATAACACGACCTGATCTCACTGCCCACAAAAAATAAAGTTTCTTATAGGCATCTTTAAATGAACTGATTCAAATCAGATTAGAAAATATACAACCCTGATTCCAAAAAAGTTGGGACAAAGTACAAATTGTAAATAAAAACGGAATGCAATGATGTGGAAGTGTC
>JAQLOM010000009.1:13189012-13199425 GCA_030068315.1 Chrysichthys thysi | reverse complement strand
ACACACACACACACACACACACACACACACACACACACACACACACACACACACACACACACACACACCAGTGTTGATCTCTCATTTATTTGTATGAGATACGGTCATTTATATGGTAATTCTCAATGACCCTTCTCATCTCTTGTGTTTTCATCTCTGTCTCGCTTATTCACGGTTGAGACGAACCAGTGAGCTTCTACAGAGGGAGTCCAGATAAGGCTATTTAAATGGATTGGCCATTATACAGAAGATGCATGGGGTTATCGACAAAAAAATACAATCACATGGTATCTACCAGCATCCCTGCTCGGCAATCATCCCTTCCGCCTTTGTTCAACCCTGTCTGCTGGAATTCATTTTCTCCCACCTCAAAGCTAGCAAATCACCAGGGGAAAAAATAAATCCTGCCCCCGAAATCATTTCCATGGAAATCACTTTGGTTACAGTTTTCAAACCACTGCTCGGACCCCACCTGTGAGTGAGTATCTGACACGGTGAACCAAAATACATGAGCAAGGGAAATAAAAGCAAAGGAAAAGCTCAGAAACAAAAAAAAAAAGTAGTGCAAGTAGAAGTGAAAGAATGCAAGTATGAAAGAAGGAAACTTCCTCTCACGGCTTGTTTTTAAATAGATTGGCCAATGCACCCAGGAGAAAGAAAGAATCAGCAAGAATCTTGTTATTAAGCAGGCTTCCAGTGGAGAAATAAATTACCTTTCGGGTTTGGCTTTCCACCAACCAACAGGAGAGGCTTGGACACTTGGATAAGCATGGATAAGAAGCTGATTAGAGTTTAGCTCATGCTTGTGTGGGTAATGAAGTATATTTACGAAAACGTCCCTTCCGGCTGCTCAACAGGTGCAAACAAACACACTTTTAATTAAGGATCACAAAACCTGCCTCCATTTCTCAAAGGACAGCGGAATGCTGCAAGAAGATATATAGGGTACAAACTTATTAATAAAAAGAGCATCTGCTTCCATTTAAAATGCAGACTGATGAATACGAATAAAAGAGAGGACATTAACAAAGCAAGGAAGGGAATTCTGAGGCAAGACATATCTACTTTCTACCATCTTTACCAAGGTTAGAACTGCCTTGAGTCCAGAGATGAGAGCAAGAGACAGGCTGAAAGAGAAGAGGGAAAGAAAGAGAGAGAGGAGGGGATCGCATATGAAAGTGATTCCCACTCTTTTCGTCCTGCGCTGCAAAGCTAATGGCCTTCTCGACTCTTTGTAAAGTCTCCTTAAGACCTCTTCTTCTTTCCATCCTCATCGAGAAGAGAGTAAAAACTGTGTGTGCTGAGAGAGCTCGCGATTGAAAAGTAAATTCACTAAGCTAATATATTCAGTGAAGCCTGGATATTCTCCCTGGAGCCAGAGGGGGGAAAAAAGCTGGGCTTCAACTTATTCTCTCCACATTCTAACTGGTAGAAGTATATAATTTCTAAGAATATTTCGCAAACCTATGAAACAAATAGAGCATTCAAAATGGGAGGGGCTTTCCATGCTAGAAGAAATTTCAAAAGGAACGGTGCACTCGTGTGCTACCCACCGTTTCGCACATTGAAATGCATGAGCTGTCAGGTAATAAATAAAACTCTTTTTTTTAAAAAAAAAAATGCGCTGGCATAGAAAAACAATCAAGACCCCATAATAACGTCCTACATTGTTTTATTCCTCTTATTAAGGATTTATCGAAGACCAACACAACATACTGTTTATTCATTTACAGATGTGTAATGTGGTGGAAGATCTGTGATACAAATTAGTTCCCTCACCAAACTCTTTTCTTCATCATAAAGTTAATAAGAGGAATACTGTAATGCAGTTTGCTTTGTTTCTAAGTAACTGCAAAGGTTTCACAGAAAGGTCTACCAAAAATGTTCCTGCGTACATTGTTACTACAGAAACAGTAATATGTTAGAATAAGCCGGTCCGTATAACCCTGTGAGCTGCTTCGTATCCACACTATTGTATGAGCTGTGCTGCTATAGAACATTAACGCCTATAACACCCACTGAACTATCCTAACTGAGAATATGACACTGTTGTGGTATATGCATGGTTTATGTTTTTTTGTTAAATAAAACTCACTGAAGTTCAGTCTGCATTTTAGGCAAACTGATTTTTTTGGGTTTTTTTCCACCAGTCAATTCCTGGAGCCACATGGATCCTGAAGGATCGGTTAGGCTAATGGGATGAGTCAGACTGACTTTCAAGTCTGCAAAATACAGGTCCTTGTGCTAAAGAACGGAAGCTCCATTTCTCAGTCTCCAGCACATAAGCCAGTGAAGAGTCTTGGGAAATCCTTCAACAGCAGCCTCGGAAATGTGAGGGAATCAAGAACACCTGCAAGCAGAAGGAGGTGGACAAAACAGGTCTTGCAAGAAAATTCAAGGCTTAGATGTTCCAAAATTGGATACTGTCAAAGATCTTATGGCAACTGCTCCTCTAAAAAATCCCCATCTCCACCATCATACACAGTATCTAGAAGGGAGAGTAACCCACTACAAGAGCTGATGTGCCAAGATTAGGCTCTTCTTTAAGTTCGTAGTGGAAGAGTTCAAGATCTTATGTGTGAGCGAGGTGGCGCAGTACTGCAAATAAAGTTTCCATAAAGTCTCTGGGGGAAGAGTGGTTGCTAAGATGAGCAGGAAATGGACATCAGAAATGGCGATAGCAGGTGCAGTGTCACAATTGGGCCATGGAGTTCTGGTAAGTGCAGTCAGTCAAGGCAATGCTGCACTAGGAATCTGTTCAGCATTAGATCAGCATGGTTGTCAAAGAGGTGAGGGCCATCAGAGCTGTGGGGGAGATATAGCAAAGTGCTGGGACAATGGAAACAAGTTGAAGCAAGCAAGACCACATGCACTGACTTCTTGTGGGCAGAGCCACCCTGCATGAAGTTCTGAATCCAGGCAGTATATGTCCTCCCCAGGTCATCTAAAATACACTGCTTGGGTTTGCCCTCTTTGTGAGAGAAGGTGGATCCTCAAGCACATCCTGAGTTGCTGCCCAGTGGCTCTTGGGAATGGTTGGTACTGCTGCTGGAGAAATACAAGGGCCATGTCAATTACCCTTTTCCACCAACAAGGTCTAGGTGGTAGTCCTGGGCTGGTGTCAGAGTTGGTTCATCTTGCAAATCTTCTAATAACTGGTTTGCCTGTCCACAGGCTAAAAATCCACCATAAACATCATTGTGATGGTCTCATCACTACATATATGTGTACAGATCTTCACTTTCCCAACCACACACTAGGACCATTAGCCATGCTAGGGTCACTAGCGCCAAGCACAATAACAACATTGGCAGACTTCATCATCTCTTTTTCTTCATCTGCTTTGGATTAGGCAGACTAGACACTGCCCTAGCTCTATTTTTGGCCAAGAGTCGGTTCTTTGTCTATTGGAATGTGAAGAACTGGCTTCAGATAAGGCACCAGCTCTCAACCAGAGCAAGGACTTCCTTTGGGGAAAAGGGGTAAATGAATTCTGAAGAGAAGACTGGAGAATAAGCTGCTAGCCTGTGGAGGTAGGATGCAGAGGGTTTGCATAGCATTAGCTAGGTAGAGCATATACTGTACTTGTCATCACAGGAGAGAGGAGAAGAAGCACAATCTGCAAGTCAGCATCACAGAAAGGCCCGAGGTGGCTCTGGACCAAGAGAAAGGATCCACAGGAGTCTGCCGCTAGGGCACAAGCCCTTGATCAGCCACTGCTAGGTTGCATGAGGCGACATTGTCTGATGTTGAAAAATCTTAAATATCCAAAAACCCTAGATTACATTACTGGTGAGGTACCTTAGCTTGCATAAGAAATTTTATACTACAGCAAGTATGCAAGACGATTTTTTTTTTTATTTCTTATGTTTTGAAGTACAGTATGCATTCTGAGGTACATTATGAAGTACAATATGCTTAAAGTGTTAACACTAGAAGTATGTATTTTCTTTTCAAATGAACACTTTTCTTTCACTAGAGTAGAACCTGAGAGTGAGAATGTAGAGAGCATTCATTTCAGACATATTGTACTTCTCACCATTTATAGTCCCTGTAATTCACCATGCCTCATATCATATCAGCCTCTTTGCCACTTGTTGTATATGTCATTTCTTTTTAGCTACTATATCCATGTCATACACACTTGTGCCTTTGGGAACTTTAAGCTCGCGTTTGAACGTATCAAGGTCACTTTTTATACTCGGATCTGTATTGATTTTCTGTGCGTGGGTGTGTGAGAGTACGTGCAGCAGGTGGATAAGTTTGAGGCTAGAAACACAGTGGCCTAATGAGGAATGTCAGGGGAAGAGTGAGACGGCAAAGGGCTTTGTGCTGGGCTGAAAGACCACTGGAATGATAAATATGTGACGTGAGACTGCTGCTGATGCTGTCACAATGATAATCAGTAACACGTTCACCCACAGCTTCAGCCAGGTTCTGCACACCATATATCTACACACATACAGCATTTACCAACTTCATTTGCTTACATATATGGAACTGTAAATGCAAATATAATGCTTGCTTTATTATACAATGTCAGGATTCCGCCCTGCCGTCTGCACTTTCGCGACGCAGACAGGAACTGCATGAAGGCGCACCACTGGAACTGTCTGCGTTTCTTGAATGCCTTAGTGATTGGCACGATAGCGCCAGTGGCGCATGCGCAGACATTGCGCTCTCGGTAATCTACCGTGATTTGAAACAGCTGTACTTCTTTTACGAGGACTATACAGGGCTCTCCTTTCTGTACATACTTCGCGAAGTATTAACGCTCTTCATAGACGCTGTTATTGCCAAGCCTTTGACTCGTGTTAAGCTCTTGTGTGTATCGACCCGTTTTGTTTCCTGTCTATGATTCCCGTCTCTGCCCTAGTTCAACCTTGTTGTGATTCTTCTGGTTTTGACTTTGGACTGTGTTTCGTCTTTCACGTTTCTGCTCTGCCCTGATTAGCCTGTTTGCCCGATCGCTTGACCTTTGCTCGTATTTTGGATTCTCCTTGTGCCTGATGACTTTGGTTTTGTTTGCTATCTCTTCTTATAAATAAATATATCAATATATTTATATCAAATATATCAATATATTTGATATATATCAATATATCGATATATTTCCTCGGCTCACCGCGCTTGTGTCCTCCACGCCGCATTACGTGACACCATCTGTGATCAACTGTAATCACTTTGATTAAAACAGCTATTCCTAGAGCGTTCCAGTGCTTGGTAGTACAACTGAAAACAAGCAAGTGACTATGGGTGGAAAGGCACTTTCAAAAGGGCACACGTTAAGAGATGGAGACCAAATGGTTTTATCCATTCCCAGGAGCACAGTCAAGTTCATAATAAAGAAGCAGAAAGTGCAAAAACAACAAGAATCCTCCAGTGATCAGGTTGACCTTCCAAACTGGATGGCAAAGAGATGAGGAAACTGGTCTGAGAGGCTACCAAGAGGCCAGTAACAACTTTGGAGTTACAGGACTTTGTGGCAAAGAATGGTCATTGTGTGTATGTGACAACAAAACCACAAATGCTCCATGCAAAATCTGACTTGTAAGGGAGGGTTTCAAGAAAAAAAATACACTCATTGAGAAAGGCCACATTAACACATTACCAAAACGCACCTTGAAGTCTCTGAGACCAAGTTGAAAAAGTTCTTATATTCAGATGAGATCAAAACTGGACTATTTGGCTTCAGGACCAAATGGGACATCTGGCAGAAAGCCAGTACAGTTCACCATCCAAAGAGCACCATACCTACAATAAAGCATGGAGGTGGAAGCATCCTGTTGTGGGGGTGTTTCACTTTAGGAGGGAGTGGGGCTCTTGTTAGTGTCGAAGGAAAAATGAATGGGACAAAATGCAGTTAAATTATTGAGGAAAATTACTTAGAAACTAGACTTAAACCATACCGAGGATCTGTTAAATAACTTGATGAATGCAGAAAGAAAAATGCAACATATACACTGGAGATCAAAATTAGGTATCAACCTACAATTTCCTAAATGTCAAGGTCACTACGTAGTCCTATTTGTATACGATCCAAACAGGTGTAAAAGAGCAGTATTTTAACCATAAATCATGAGTTACATAAATTCAGAAGCACAGTACCGGAAACTTAATTGAGATATTTGAAAAAGAACATTTATCAAAATTAGAGAACAGCAATGACTGGAGCATGAAGAAACATCACAACTAAATATTTCCTTTTTAGCAACAGAACAGCCCATAAGACAGATTTATCTTGGGGACCCCATGTAAGCTGACTTGTTTTTGTCAAATTTTGATAATGTTGGGTTATGAGTTCCACTAATGAAACTTAACAAAAAAAAGCTTCACAGACTTCATATTTCAGGCCATAATTTGAGAGCTGCTAGGCAATAGGCTAGCTTCAATCTCCCAAGGCCTGCAATGATTATGGTATTTTGTTTTCTATCCAATAAAAGTGGAACATTATGCAGACAACAGAAGTTCAGTATTCAGTTGAACACAATAAATTAATTGCTACAATTTTGTAGTAACACTAATGAAATTATTAATTATAATGTCAGTCAGTTTTAGTTAAGTTTAAGTAACCAGAATGTGAGAACAGAAGTGGAACTGCTAATGGACAGCTCAAGTCTAACTAGAAACCCAAGGTACTGGAAGTGCAGACTGCAGGTAACAGCGTTTCAGTGCACTAGCCCACTGAGCTGAATACTGAAAGTTATGCTTTTTAATAATGTTTATGGTTCACACTTGGAGATGGGTAGTGCGTCTTGGGAATTTTGATGCCAGCTGACTGTCTGTCTGGCTAAACTGACTGGAGGGAAAACTCAAACAACTGAAATTCAGAACTTAAAAATAGCTGAAGATATCTTCCCCAAAATGTCTTGCCTCAAAGAATCTTTTCCTTAATTCTTTTAACAGAAAATAACTTCTCAAAGTAACTTCCTTCCCAGTATCTTTTACTGTAGGGAGTGACAAGTGAGCGCACCTGGGGATGATTAATGTTCTCTCTTTTTATTCCCTGCAGTGAGTGGTGCAGGGGAGACGCCTCTCACCTAGAAGGCTGTGTGTGTGTCTGTGTGTTTGCATGTCCCTATGTTTATGCTGAAAAGCAATAAAGTTAATATTTGTCCCCAGTCTGCCTGTCCGACTCTTCAGTCCCCTTCTCGCATACTGGGAACTGTTACAGTACCAATGAAATAATCAAACTGTATCACATTCCTGTAAGCAAAAAAGAAGTAATTAGAATTTTGGTTGCTTGTTTCTCTCTTCTCGAATATAAATGAAAAATAAGCTCCTTAATCTGATCTGAATGTGATCTTAATTATCATTAATTATTGTCACTTCTCAATATAAAAAAAAAGTTATATTCTATTTGTATGTATGCATCCTCAAGTTACATTAAGAATCTGTCGTTTTAATACATGCAGTTGTAAACTTTATTATATCTAATTGGTGATTTATGTGTCTGTGTTTTCAGTGTTTATGAAGTATTATACACTTGAATAATTTACCATACTGTTTTTATTGCATTGTTGCATTTAAATAAAATTGTATTTGTGTGCACTTGCAGGGCTGTTGTGAAAGTTTGGGGTCACAATGAGCCGTGCACCCTCCATGCAGCCCCAGAACTGTGGACCCTGGGAACTTAAGGAGAGACTTGGGACGGGTGGCTTTGGCAATGTTACCCGCTGGCAGAACAAGGTATAGCATACTTTGTTTCTTTTCCTTTGCATGAGTTTTCTGTAACAGGACCCAATTTAAAGGCCCAATTTGGCTGAAGTCATTTTACAGAAAAAACAGATATAAAATGCTTTATACATCTCCAAGACTGCATAATACATAGGATTATTTACTTTTGAAAAGAATAGTCAGATATTGTAAAATATAATCATTATACACAATGATTACAATTTTTCCTTAAAAATGAATACATTTACATTTATTCTAACCAATTCTCTCAATCTCTATCAAAATAACATTGTAAAAAAGTTTGTTCTGTTTCTTTGGGGCAGTGATTCCCAAACTGTGGCCTGCATACCACGGGTGGCATGCGAGCACCCACCTGGTGGTGTGCAAGAGCCTTGTTGAAAGGTGTAACATAAACTGACCCAAGTCTTATCTTAATAGTTTCATTTCATTTAATTTTTTTCATTGCGAGGTGCAATCACAAAATTCCAGGACTGTTCCTTTAGTGAAAGAGCAGAGGGCAGAATGGTAATGTGCATGCAGCAAGAGTGAGCAGTAACTCTCTTGAGTCAGTATGTTGCATGTGTTTTTGTAAGACCGTGTGTGTATATGTGCATTTGTGAATACAACAGCAATGAAGCAGGGTGAGGTATTTTGAGTGGCATTCGTGCTTCACGGAGGGCAGAACATCACTGGAAGTTCTTTATTGAAGTTTGCTTGCTGGAGCATTTCATGGGTTTCTGTTGAAGATTTCCTGAGTTTGACACAGATTTTGATGTTTACTCTCTGTTCCATAGTAAAATCACAAATCTGGGGTGGACTTACATTGGCGAGGCGGCTCTTTCATTGTTACACTGTTGGTATCTACGTTGGGAAGTGTTACTTTGGGAAATTTGGTTTGGTAAATAGTGGTACATACTATGAAATATTTGGGAACCTTTGATCTGGGGCAATCATGTGAAATGAGAAGGAAGGCAAAGAAGAATGGAACTCACAAATTCAACACTGAACAATTTAGTTTTTAAATCAACTATTAGGGTCTGCATTGTTGGAAAAGCTGTTCAGAAAAGGCCTTTATTGACATAATAAAAAAAAAAAAAATAACAGTGCCTGTATGAGCCTCTGGATGTGTTTACACCTCTGTAATAACTGGGTTTGTAGAGACATTGCTGGTACTCTTTTCAGGATAGGCTTTACTAATGATTAGTTTTACAAGACTCACAGGACTCTGTAGCACTTTCCAGACAGCATGGGCTACTGATCGGAAGGTTGTGGGTTCAAATCCAAGCACTGCAAAGCTGCCTCTGCTAGGCCCTTAACCATAAAATGCTCAGTTTTACAAATGAGATAGATGTGAGTTGCTCTGAGGTTGAGAAGTTTCAAGGCCAGCTTGATTTGGGCTGGGGGGGGAAGCAGAGCTTTAGTGAATGAACAGCATCTGCACATAGCTGTGCCACTGTTCCAGGTGTGAAGGGCCAGTGAAATGGCATCCTCTGTTGACCTGTTTGACCTGTAAGTAAACTGGTATTGGTCCAGGAGCAGGGAAATTTGTTTTTGAGGTGTGGACCAGACACTCAAAGCACTTCATAACAGTTGGGGTCAGGGTCACTGGATGATAGTTATTCAGGGACCTGACTGCTGTTTGTTTTGGGACATGATTGTGGCAGACTTGAGGCAGGTGGGGACAGTAGTCTGTTCCAGGGAGATGTTAAACAGGCTGCTGAATACTGCACGCAGCTTTTCTGTGCAGTGTTTCAGCACCTGTCCAGGAACATCATCAGGTCCAGTTGCTTTGATAAGGTTGATGAGGCTGAGGATCTGTTTGACCTCATGAGTGCCTATGAGGGGGCCTCCTGCAGGCTCAGTTTGGTGAATTGACAGCTGCTGTCCTTGTCAGACTTTGCAAAGAAGTGGTTGAGATTGTCTTGGTTGATTTATTATTGATTTATTGTCTTGTCTGATTGATTGTCTTGATGAATTTACAGCACAGTTTGGACAGGTATTGTTGTTCTTGTAGTCAGTGATTGCTTTGATGTGCTAGCACATACACCAGGGATATAAGCTGTTGAAGTGCTCCTCTGGCCTCTCTGATGCCTTTCTTCAGATTGGACCTGGCTATAGTGTAGGCCTCTGGATCACCCACAAGGAACGTATTATATTAGCCTTCCCAGTTCATCCATGGTTTACAATTTTGGAATGTGTGAAAGCTCTTGGCAATGGTGACATTATCTCTGCAGAAATTAATGTAGGACAGAAGCGGTCTGGTTATTTAAGTATTTGTGGTTGTCCTGTGTAGATTCCTGTTTGGAGTCATCAGTTTGTATTGTCAAAACAGCCCTGTAGTTTGGTCATGACTCCTTCTGGCTGGACTCTGATGTTCGGCACAGTAGGCTTTGTCCTGGCAATGAGGGGTTTGTATGCTTGGGCTAGGAACAAAGAGGTGTGATCAGACTTTCTGAGGTGGAGGGTGAAGTTTTATATGTATTTGCTACATCATTATTGTAGTCCATTTATGGCATCATGCAGCTTTGCAAGTGCTAGCATGGGGAGGTGTGTAAACTGTGATGAAACACTGCAGTGAATTCCCTCAGTATTTAGAAAGGTCTGTGCCACAGCATTATAAATTCTAGGTCTGGAGAGCAGCATTGTTCTGTAATGAATGTACACACGTGGACAAAATTGTTGGTACCCTTCAGTCAATGAAAGAAAAACTCAAAATGGTCACAAAAATAACTTTAA